>QPMI01000710.1:0-77988 GCA_004431415.1 Cyanophora paradoxa
CTCGATATGCAAAGGTGGAAAACCCAGATGACCATATAGTTCTCTTGGATGCAAATAATCTGTATGGTTTTGCTCTCAGTTCAAGAACTGCCCATTGGCGATTTTCGGTGGGAAGATGTCACAGAGGCACTTAAAGAGACCCAGGACGAAGTGCCTTTATTGAAGTAGACCTGGAATACCCACAACTCTCACAGATCATTACGATTTTCCACTTGTAGTCAATAAAGAACATGTCACCACCGAAATGCTGGGTGAGTATCAACAAAACTACTGGATATCACAGGTGAGAAGATAAGCAAAGACCCCAAACTCACAGCAACATTCTCACCCAAAAACTATGTGATTTCCCAACCTCTCTTGATCTATCTTGTGAGCAAGGTATTATAATAAGAAGGTTCACAGGGTTCTCTCATTTGCAACTCTGCATTCATGAAGAGTTTATATTGATCTAAATACGAAACTGAGGCGCCAATCTATGTCCAGATTCGAGAGTGACTTCTTTAAAATTAATGAACAATGCAATCTATGGTAAATGCCTCGAATCATGCAGGGGTCGCTCTGTGGTAAGATTGCTAACAGTGAGAAACTCTGCAAGAAATATGCTGCAAGTCCACTCATCAAGGCAACCAATGTATTAAACGAAAATGCTGTTGCCTTGAGATGTACTCAAAGCATGTTCACTTAGATAAACCTGTTGCAATTGGTGCTTTTGTGCTGGATTTCGCGAAACTCCATAATAGCAGGTTCTTTTATGATGTGGTGAGGAGAACTTGGGAAACAGCAGAGCTACTATTCCATGATACAGATTCTTTCTGTCTACTGCTGCATACAATGATCTTAAATAATGAGATGAAGCGAATTTCTGAACACCTGGATGCAGTAATTATGATACTGCCACCCTCTCTTGATAGGAGAAATCGCTTGATTCCAGGTAAATATAAAAAACGAGTTTCCCAATGCAAAGATTGTGGAGTATGTAGGTCTGAGATCGAAACTCTATGCTTTCAGAACTGAGACCTTTGATAAAATAAAGATGTCTGGTACTTCCTCCAAAGAGGTTCACTTTGATGATTTCAAGAGATGCCTGTTTGAAGGCATCACCAAAACAGTAGCAGTAGTAAACAAGCGAAGACAAGACCACAACCTATATGATTTGGAGAGCAGAAGGGTGGCTCTAAACCAACTCGATAGCAAAAGGAAGATATTAGACGATGGAATTCACAGCATTCCATTTGGGCTCTAATCTACTTCATCAATCTTTCTTTTTCTTTGGTTTCGCTCTCCAAGAAGTAATAAACCGCGAATTAAATGCAGCAGCCATATACATCTTAATCCTGGATCATTGGGCTCAATTGCAAAGTAGTTTGGAATTGTGTTCTCCTTCCACACAGACTCTTGCATTTATTATATGAGAGATAAGGTAAAGATGCCTTCTACACAAATAGGATTGAGACAACCACCAAGAATTGTGAGAAAAGAGGCAATTGAAGATCGAGGGAATATTCTGCCCATCACAGTTCCAGTGGAGGAGAAGAGCAGTCGAATATTAAAAAGATCAGAGATGGTCAAGCAATTAATCCCAGAGACACTCCCAGCTGAGACAGCACCAAAAGAGTCGAAGATTGCTAAGAAGTTCTATGATCCCAGGACAGGCTACAAGGGATTTACTGCAATGAGACAGGAACTACCAGAGGAGAACTACAAGAAGATGAGAGAATGGTATGATAAGCAGGAGGTTGTCCAAATTAATGCACCCACCCTATCTCGAAAGAGAGATCCCATGATTCCAATTAGGCAACCCCTTGATACCTATGTGATTGATCTGCTCTTCTTTCCTGCATACAAAAAGCAGAATGATGGTTATGATACATTTATGAGTGCAATGGAGTCAACCCTGAGAACAGGGTTCATTATTCCAATGAGAGACAAAAGTGCTCTTACTACACTTGCAGCATTCAAGCAACTTGAACAGAGAGTCCCCAGACCAATTGTTCGCATTCAGAGTGACAGTGGAAGCGAATTTACCAATGTATTATTCACAGATTATTTGGGAACGAAATTCATTGAGCATCAACTAAGTGATGTTGCAGATCACAGAACCCAAGGTCGAATTGAAGCCTTTAACAGACAGATCAAGAGATTGATCACAAACTACTGCATTGCAAATAATACTGCACGATTTTTTGATGTGTTGGGTGATATTGAGTATAATTATAATAATACCATCCACTCTGCAACCAAGAGAAAACCAGCAGAGACCACAGAAGCCCACTACAAAGAGATTGTGAGTATGGAGGATCAGAGGTTCAAGAAATCGATTGAGTATCTTGATGCTCTGAAACCTGGTATGTTTGTGAGAGTGAAAGTTGAAAAGAATCCATTTGCAAAGCAGGGAGTGAATTGGTCTCGAATTGTTTATAGTGTGGAGGGCAGAGAGGGCTTCAAGTTCAGAATCAGAAGCCCCAGTGGTGAGATAGTTGATGGTAGATTCGCTTTTCATGAACTGCTGCCCATTAAAGGTGTTGAGTATCATGAAACTCCCACAGTGGATGCTCTTGAACAGGCAAAAGAGGAAGCCAGGGTTGATTCAGCAATCAGAAAGGAGGGCATAGAAAAAGCAAGTGAAGTACCAAAAGAACCCCTCACAGAAGCAAGAGCACAAAAGAAGGGTAGAGTAGAGAAAGAATTAAAGAAGTTGACCATAGCAGGAACCCAGAAATTATCAGAAGTTAACAGTCAGAGGTGGTATAATGACTTTTCAACCACCAAAGAAACATATACTGCACCCCAAACTCGATTTAATTTACGGAGTGGTCAGAGGAAATAGATTAACAACGCTTTCGGAATCTCTTAGACCTCTGGCGAATTTTCCTCATTTGTCTATCTTTTTCAATAATTTCCAAGAAGAAAGTTTCAAGGTTTGAAACCAGCTGGTAATTATAAACAAAGAACAGTCTCACATGCTCTGGCTGTGACATGAAGAAATTGTAATAGAAAGCAGTTTTGAAATCATGGATCCAGTCTGATTGGGCAGCATGGATGATAACAGGGTCTTGGTAGATGGGATCCATAGCAGAAGTTGAGAGAATCCAGAAAATCCTTGTCAATTTTTTATTTTGTTAGTGCCCGATCTCAACGGAATCTGATAGCCGCTGACGAGAGGATTCCGAATCTGTTTTCAGAATTGAAAACGGAGCAGTTGGTGAAGAGTTACCTGCGTTTATCGGTTGACTCAACTTGACTGTGAACTGCGCGCAATCGCGAACCGTCAAGTATATATGCATATATATATACATATATACACTTTTTTACCAGAAATTCCGTTTGACCAAACCGAGATTACGGAGGTTTTGTGTATATATGCGGTATATATGTCGAGAGTTGTCTGTTGGATTTCCTGGGCTCCCTCTGGACATCAATCTTGTAATGATTGTTGTATTTGATACAAAACATCAATGGAAGTTGTATTCGATAGCGATGATGTACATGATTTTTGAGGCTGATAGAAAATATTAATGAGTTTTGAGGCTGATAGAACTTATGAATTGTTGTTGAGGCTGATAGATTGCAGAAGACTTTTTGATGATGCAGATAGAATTTCCAGATGCAGACATCTATGATTGTTGTATTCGATACTAAACTCTGGTCTTCCCTATTGATGAAAGACTCCGGTTATGACTAATTGTTGATATCTATATCAACAATGAGTCGTCTTCGGATATCTACCTCAACAATGAGTCATAACTGATATCTATATCAACAATAAGTCATTACCTCCGAAAGAGTGCAACATATATACACCATATCTACACCATACTTTTCGTGTGACATCGAACCTCCGAGTCGCCGACCGACCAATCCGCTATTTTGTGGTCAAAATGTATATATGCGCATATATACTTGACGGTTCGCGTTACTACTGTCGGCATCACTTCACGTTACGACTGTGGGGCTGTCGGCATCTTCAAACGCTTGTATCTCACCACCAGATCATCACCTTGCAACCGTCGACATATCGCTGGAAAGCGCTTAAAAAGACCTACACGATGGTGCAGGTATCAAGTATATATACGTATATATTACATACAAATATTTCGAAAAAACGATTAATCGGCTACTTTCTACTGTAAGGAACATACAGTAAAATAATGCGAAAATACAGTAGCTACTGTTAAAAAAGCCATAATCTGGCGCACCATACATCAGAAGTCCTGAATTTCTATACACTTCGAATAAATGCACCTGTGACATCCACTCTCATAGTTGGGGCATTTATATATACAAGTGGATAAATACGAATATATCTGGTTCTCAGAGGGTAGCCAATATAGAAAACGTCTCTAATAGAGGTTGGATACCCAGAACTGTATGAGACATCACCACTATTATGGGCATTATTAATAGTTTCACACATGAACATTCTGTTAACACCTTCATACTTGATAAATGACCAGGAAACACCATCTTGTGAGGTTGCAACATTGAAGGTCTTAACAAAGGCATTGGTCACACCAGACCCATATGCAATTATAGATGCTACCTCATATATATATGGGAAGGATACTTGGAGATACTCAGTGGGAACACTCCATATCCCATCAGGAGCAGATGCATTTGCCTCCCAACCAGTTAATGAAGGTCTTGCTTTAAATGCCTCCCTTCCAATTTTTGATGATGAAGCAGTGAATGCACCATCTGATAGAAGATACCAGTTAGCATCAATGGGAGGTATGTTATTCAGAGTGGATGATATATAGAACCTTGCAGGGTTCTTGATTTCATAATTTGCAACCAGTAAATCACAGAGTCTATCAATCATCACAGTGTTTGCTGCTATATACATTTCGGTTGCATCTATCATATCTGGTATCTTAGAGGTATCATCCAGAGAGTTTACTATGGTCTTTGGAAGTGGAACAGAGAGTCTATAATATCTTGCATATCCTTGGTCATCATTATATGGGAGAAACTCTTGCATCTTTTCCAGGGCTGAGAGTTCACTTGCAGCCATCAACATATTAATTAATGGACTCCCAGAGGTCGAAGCAATCCATGAGAGAATGCCCCAGCTGTTGACATCTTCATAGGAATATCCCACATTTGGGGCATCTGTTTCATTGACCTCACCACAGGATATACTGATCACAATTATATCATCATCATCATCATAGATCTTTTTAGCATGGCTGTAACCACATACACTGGGATTGTTGTTACCTGATATTGCACCATCAATTAGAGACATCCCATCATAGTTCACAGGTGAGAAGTAAGTAGGTGCAGCAGAGGTGGATCTTGCAGCAATCTTGCTGGGGATGGATTTGTAGGAATTATCATTGGTGATAAAGATGGGCTTCATACTCACAGTATCAAAACTTGTTATCACTACATCTTTTAGAGAGTCTTGAATGAGAGACTCACCAGTAACAGTGAGAATGGCTGTCTCCAATGGGGTCACATCATACTTGGTGTTGAAAAGGGCATTATCTATAATATTTCTGGGATTAGCAAAGATTAAAGGCAATTGATTGAGATAAGTGGAATGCAAATCGGTTGCAGTGAGTTTAGGTTCGTTTGGAAATTCGGGATTTTTCACATTGAGACCAATTGCAATAATCCCACCAGTGGATGTACCACTCACCAGGTCAACAAGATCTATTACTCTTTTTCCTGTTCGAGTTTCGATTTCTTTTAGCAATCTCGTAATAATTATACCACGAGCTCCCCCACCTGAGAGACTGAGAATTACACGAAGGGGCATCTTTACTTAACTCAAATTTAATAAATCTCTATAAGTAGAGTAAACAGGGATGAGTTTCAATTATCCAGCAAACCTACAAACCATTCCCTCATCTGGAAGAGGGAAGACAGATAACAAACATGTGAATTTCGATAACTTGACAGCCAGAGGGTCAATCTCAATTGATCACAGTGCAGATGAACCCTCAAAGACTCACCCAAGAGAGCATGCACTTTCAATAAACGAAATGGATCCCGAAAAAGAGGATGTGAGTGTTGCTTTCAGCATGGGGAATGTGAAAGCGAATCAAGTAGCCCAGATTAAAGCAACCAGGAGCAGACCAAGAAAACTGAAAACCAGTGGAACCCATCCAGATATTCCAACTCGATTCGATAGTGGAAGGTTGATATTCAATGTTCAAAATGAGAAGGGTGGGCATCAGAGTGGTTTAAGAATCTATAATGAAGGATCAAATGCAATTGCACAAATTCCCGAAATATTACAGATAGCACCCCATGGAGAGACCAACAAAATCGAGTTCACTAACAATGTTTATCCAAGAGATATTGTGGCGAATTCGGCTTCTAATGCGCAATTCGGTTTCCAACTACCTGGTGATACAGCAAAGAATAAGGCGTCTATCACTGTCAACAGTAGCCCCACTCAACCAGTAACAATTCATTTACACCCAGACCTTGTCGAAATGGACAGGCACCTTTTACCTCTGGTAACCAACACCAAAGATCTTGGTATCAGAACCAGGCAATGGCGAAATATCCATGGAAGCAATGTCTATGCAAATGGAGAGAAACTTGTAAGTGAGAAGACCATAAGAGAGATCTTTGAATATTATGGACCTGTCCCAGTTCCCTTTCCTCTTCCATGGGATCCACCAGATTTAACACCAAAAAAGCAACCAGGAAGAGAGTACACAGCAGATGAGACAGTTCCTTTTGGGCAACACATTGTGAGTTGGGAGCAGGTTCGCAATAAACCGATAATTGAACCAAGAAAGCAAATTGATGAGCAATATTTACCTCCTGAAATCGATATTTTGGAGCTGGACGAATACCAATTCGTTCCAGATGAGGAGGAGTATTTACCAGATGGTTTTGACCCACAGGAGTATGAATATGATCAATATGACCCCAATGAGGAAGAGTATTTACCAGATGGTTTAGATCCACAAGAGTATGAGTATGAACAGAATTATGAACCCCATGAGGAATATTTAGCAGATGGTCTCGAACCACCAGTTGTGGATTATGAGCAACCATATGAACCCCATGAAGAATTATTACCAGATGGATTTCGACCTGAGATTTGGGAGTTCTTCCCTGATTGGGAGCAGATCAACAATAAACCAGCCAGATTTCCACCAGAGGATCACAACCATGACTGGGATGAGATCTTAGGTAAACCAGAGAAATTCCCACCAGAGGATCACAGGCATGACTGGGGTGATATTGATGGAAAACCAGAAGAGTTTCCACCAGAAGATCACAGACATACATGGAGCGAAATAGATGAACAACCAAAATTCGCATCAGCAGGTGATGTTTTCGACACCACACATGGTGTTACTCTCTACCAAAGTAATACCATACCAGAAAGATTACGATTAGATGAATATTATGTGAATCGTAAAGGGATTGATGCAGGCACCACAATGGAAGGTGAATTATACATCAGACCACCTACAAGAATGCAGATAATTGCAGCAGGCGGAAATTTCGGTTTGATGGACACCAAACCAGGTATCTATTTAACCAGTTACTATGCTGATGACATCCCAATGACAGGAGGATTGATCTCTCTACCATCTGATCCAGTCAACTATGATGACAAAGATGCAGCAATCCAAATTAATGTTACTGATGTGAGTGACTTAGATAGTTCAAGACCCAAATTAATATTCACCAGAGAAAGATTGTTACCCAATGCTCTCATTGGAAATCGAGATGACTACAAGAGATGCGAAATATCATGGATAAAAACGAATTATAATGGTGGAGTGGGTGAGGGTCTCTTAGAAATCAATCAGAGGGCAGCAGCAAAGAATATTCACAATGAGACCATATCCAGAGTGGTAACAGAGGATTACCTGCAAGCCCAGAACTACATAGATGAAACAGAACTGAATACAATTATTGCAGGTATTAATATTGGTGTGACAGGGGATTACCTTCCTCTCACAGGAGGGATTATTGATGGAACAGTAACAGCATGCAACTTCTTTGTCCATACTGAAAGCAATCAAACCTTTCCTGTGGTTCACCCAGGAGGTGAATATGAGATCCCAGATGACCCATCTATTATGCCCATTAAGATTGACCTACCTTCTGATTATGTTGGAAGGGGTGAACTGAAAACGATCTCTTTCACAGGAGATTATAATGATCTCCTCAATAAACCCACCCCATCCAATTTACACCCTGTTGCATACTCAGGTAGTTTCCTTGATCTGAATAATAGATCACACACCCACACAAAGGCAGAAATTATAGATTTTGCACACACTCACACCAAATCCCAGATAACAGATTTTGCTCACTTCCACACCAGAGCAGATATCACGAATTTCGCTCACACTCATTTTAAATCTGAAATCACAGATTTCGCACACACTCACACAAAGTCACAGATAACAGATTTTGCACACACTCACACCAAAGGAGAGATTACAGACTTTGCTCACACCCATGTAAAGAGTGAGATAACAGATTTTGCACACACTCACACCAAAGGTGAGATTACAGACTTTGCTCATACTCATACTAAGTCTCAAATTACAGATTTTGCTCACACACACCTTTGGGGAGATATTACAGATCGACCTACTCTTGATCCATTCACAGCAACCACTATTAGAGCCAACAACACGATGTATGTAGGATCAGGTCAGATTGTAGAACCAGCAGGACCTATGTTTGAAGAAACATGGTTCTTCCACAATTCGCAGAATTACTTTGATAAAACCTTACTTGTTCGTGGAAATGCATATGCAAGGAATTTCTATGCTATGAACCCCTCAAATAATGCGACCATCAGTCGATGCATTACAGAAGCAGATCTTTCCAGTCAACTCAATGCATATTTTAATGGGAAAATTCAAGCAGGTAAGTATGTTTACACTACTCCTGTTTTAAATTACAATAATCTATATGTGTTCAATCTTACTATCTATTTTACCAATGCCTTTGCTTCTCCTCCTGTTGTTACAGCAACTGTAAGGCATGAAGGACAAGAACCAAATTATCAAGTAACTCCCGTCATTTTTACTGTGAACCTGTTGAATGTTTACAGTAACTATTTCACTTGTGAACTTTTCACTGATCCATATGCAATGAATAATTCATCCAAAACTGTAACAATCCATTACATTGCTGTCGCAATTTAACTATTTGATTAATATAAAGATGACCTCTCTATTAGAAATCCCAAACTATGAACTTGCAGCCAAATCACTGCACAGCACCTCTCATGGAGTAGTTGATTCAACCCCTGGGTATATTTGTACTGAAACTTCAAGTAATACCTCTTTCACAGAGAATAATATACTCAGAGTCAAAGAAATTCGATGTGATAGGAATGGAGGCAAGATAAGAACCACAGGAATTATTATCTCGAATAAAAATCAGGTTCAAGCAGGTCAAGTAGTCCCAGATTCAGCAATATATGATAATGTAGGTGGATTTACCACAGCACAGATAGTTTCTTTTGGTAACACAAGTAATACTTCCGCTCTTGTAGTCAAGAGTGGAGGAGCATACTTTGGAGAGGCATTAAAGGTGAATGGAACAGTAACAGCATCCATACTAAATGCTGGAAGTGGAATGTTTGAGAGTCCAATAAATTTTGAGGGTGGATATAATGCGAGTAGTTTTTCAGTTGGTGTTGGTGTCTTTTCCACAATGTTAAACACACCTGAAATTGAATCATCGAATGCACTCAATATCAAGAGAAATGCAGTGGTTACAGCAACCATAAACAATGTTTCCCCTTCAATAAATCTAATTAAATATCTGAAAGCTCCTCACCCTCGGTTTTGTATTGTAAATTATTCAACATCAGCAGTTACTGTGGGAACCACATCAACAGCAAGAAGATTCGCTTTTAACAGAACTCTTGTGGATGCAAGCAATAATATCACATTATCCACAGGCACCTTTACAGCACCTGTGTCCGGAATTTATAGATTCTTCTTCATTGTTCAAATGTCAACAGCTTCATCAACAGGGGAGTGTAGAGTTGCATTTAGAAAGAATGATTTGGCTCTTTCCCTCAATCGGTTCAAGAATTTTCAACTTACAATGGAAGGCGAAGTGTTCATATGGAGGCTTCTTTTGCTGTATATGCGAACGAATTTGTGAATGTTATACAAACCTGGACATCGTCCATGCAATATGATGCTACAATACAAGGTATTACCTGTTTTGGGGGCATCTCATCAGTAGATTATAAACTTTTTGTTGGGAATTTATAGATGGCTACCCAAATTGCAGTTCCTGTTTTCTGTTATGCAGCACCTAAATTGCATCAACTGAACCACACAGTTACAGATGCTATTCCCGGGTTTATTTGCACAGAAACCACAGGAGCAGATTCGTTTACTCAAAATTCGATTATCAGATGCAAGGAGATTCGATGTGATAGAAATGCTGGAAAATAAGAACCACACAATTAATCGTAAGTAACAAGAATCAGGTGTTAACAGGTGGTGTAGTTGCTGATGCAGCTATTTATGATGATGCAGGTGGGGTGACCACACCACAGATTGTTACTTTTGATGGGACAGAAAATAATGCAGCACTTGTAGTTAAATCAGGTGGAGCATGGATAGGTTCGGAGCTTTTGTGAATGGAACACTCTCAGCTGCAAACGTCTCAATTTCAGGCCAAACGACATTTACAGGTGTTGTGAATGCAAATGGTGGTCTTTTTGTTCCTACTTATACAGTCCCTGTGATGACCACAACCACAAAGATTCAAACACCTGAAATAGATACAGGAGCAAATGTAGATCTCATTCTGAAAGGCAATAGCACAGAAGTCGCACGAATTGATGCAGGGGGTCTTACAATCGCAGCAAACTTTTATTTGAAGCAAGAAACCCAACCTCGATTTTGTGTTGGGTTTGGTGTAGCAACAAGAAGTGGAGTATATGGGCGTCTTACTAATTGGTTGCATGAATTCTTTGATAATACCAACTCATTTGATGTAGTAGAAGGGAAATTCACAGCGCCTATAAGTGGAGATTATAGATTCTCTCTTAATTCTTATAGTATTGTTACCTCATCTGTGAGTGTAGATCTGAAAGTAAATGATCAGAATGTTTCAACAGAATTCAATTTCAGGGTAAACAACTCACAAACAGTAACCAACAAAACAATCATTTTGAGCGCAATACTCAGACTTGGAGCCGGGGATAATGTCTCTATTTATGCTGTTGATACTTCCATTTCAGAATTCACAACGTTTAGTGGCGAATTGCTGAGCATAATTTAATTTCTACAAGTAGTTTAGAATGTCGAATATATACCAAGTAGTTCTGACTGATACCGAAAAGTTGGGAATGGAATATTGCGCTGCTTCTGTTCAGGACTGGATTGATAATGCTGCCCACAACAGGGCAAGAATCGCAATTGATGAGATTGTTCAGAAAGAGATCCAATCTTGCATTTCATCAGGAGTTCAAATACCTACCTCAAAGGAAGCCATTGTATTACAGGCATTCCAAAGGGGAACTGTAAAGAAAGGCATTGAGTATAACAATGTCACAGAAGAGTAGTGAACATTATTTTTCTTTCCTTCTTAGTAAAAGAAGCAATGGGTGAATATAATCGAGTTCAACTTCCAATATATTCCCTTGGATCCCCTGCTATGCACTTTCGCCAGCATGAAGTTAATGATGAGGTTCGTGGTTTAGAATCCACAGAGAGACCCAATTCCAATGGTAACTCTTTTGATAAGAATTCGATTATTCGAGTTAAAGAACTGAGAGCAGACAAGAATTCGGGTGTGGTTAAAACAACTCGACTCCTTGTCTCAAATGCGAACTTCTTCCAACCCACTAATGGAGGTCCTGATGCTTACAGTGTAGACCTGAAAGCCCTCGATTTTGACAAGAATTCTGCTGCTGTAACTGTGAGATCAGGTGGAGCATTTATTGGTGGTGGTTGCAGAGTTTCAGGTCAACTCTCCTCATCAATTGCATACAATGATGTCCAGATACTCTTGAACAGAATGTTGAAGACCCACAACGAATTCGATTATATATACCAGTTGCACAACAGCCAATTATTCAATTTTACCAAGGTTATACTGTCACACTTGAAAACTCTGAATTGATTGAAGGAACCAAAAGAGTAATGAGAGGGCTGGTCATTCCTTCTGCAATGCTTTCTTTATGTAGAGCCAACAATAACCAGCCAGGTCACAGATACAATTTCAGTGTTCAAGGATATGATCATTTCGGCACAGGGTTCTGTGTTTATAATAACAATTTCACCTATGATCTGTTTGTTACAGATATTGGAAAATATACAATTACAGTTATGGGTATCAGAACAGATATAGCTGCTGTCTCAGCTCTAAGAGGTGTTACTCCTGATACTCTTTCTCAAACAGGGTTTTACCAGGAACCAGATGTGATTGATAACCCAACCCCATAAATTATATATTACTTTAATGTAAAATGGCTGCCCCAGTAGAGCGAATTATTACACCCCAACTCTCATTAGCAGCACCTGCAAATCACGTTTTGCAGCATGCTACTTTTGATGATGTAGAAGGTCTCCAATCCACAGAAGTACAACCTACAATGAATACCTTTGGTTCCACCCATAAACTGAGATTGCAGGAACTCAGATGTGATAAAAATAATGGTATAGTTAAGACAACGAAACTCCTTGTGACAAATGCGAACTTTTCTGCCCATTATGGAGACCCAGACAGTTATGGTGATCCTCTTTCTACTTATTCTTTTGAATCTCGGTCGGGAGCTATTAACTGCAAAACGGGGGGAGCATATATTGGTGATGGTCTTCGGATTGGTGGAGCTGTTGGTGCGCCTCTTTTCGTAAATGATCAACCCAATCCCATTGATCCCAACACCAGAATTCGCACCTATGTCCCCAGTATGAATGCACCATACATTATAAAGATCTTCCCAATTGTTGTGAATGAGCAGACATCAGTAGTTGATTCTCTTGTTGAGATTGGCGACCACTACAAGGTGGTTGTCGATATCCCACCAGATGTTTATGCTGTTTGTCAAGTAGAGGGTGGAACCCCAAATATTGCAGTTGTGATCACTCCATATGATAATTTCGGAATTGCTTATCATGGAGTAAATTTCGGTCTTGAAGATTACCAGTTCTTGGTGAGAGCCACCAGATTTGGTATCTACAAATGCATTCTCTATGCTGAGAGAACCGATGCTATTGCAAGACAGAATACATATGCAGAATATTACGGCACAAATCGATACTTCCCCATTTTCGGGCAGGATACTGCTCCATAGAAATCTCAGGTATATATAGAGAGAGGGATGGATGATAAAACAAAGAAATTCATAGAATCTGCAATGATGGTTCATGGTGATGCTAAATTCGATTACAGTGAGACAGTCTATAAGAAAGCACAAGAGAAGGTCTCTGTTAGATGCCTTAAATGCAACAAGATCCTGCAAACCTACCCATTTAATCATGTAAGGGGAAGTGGATGCAGAGAGTGCAACAAGAAATCCTCTCATGCATATAGAAAAAAGACTACATCAGGAATTGTGATAGATGATAAACCAGTAGTTTTATATTTCGATTAGATCTTTGAGAGAGAAATGAGAATCTTTCCCCATTTTCCCTTGGTGATTATGCATGTATCAAAGCAGTTGGGACAGGTCTTGTGGTAGTGCAACAGAATGATATCCACCAACTCATAAGGTAGCACTCTTGCTAAGATGATTCGCATTCTACCAATCGCGTTTTTAATTTTTCTAAATTATTCATAAATGAATACTCATCGAGGCTTCCATGTGATGCTGGATTACAAATTCAGAACCCAATTAGCAGTAGGAGTGGAAAACTTGGAGACAACAACCAGGTGGTTAATGCAGTTCTTACAAACTATTATTCAAGAGCAAGGTATTCGAGTAGTTCACAAGCATTGCGAGATTTTCGATGGTGGTATTTCTCCTCCTGGTTTTGCAATGGTTCTTCTGCTGGATGAGAGCCATTGCACTGCTCACTGTTACTCAAATGAAGGTATGTTGGCGATTGATATATTCAGTTGTGGATTAGAAGCAGAGCGAAAAACCACGAGAGTATCTCATGAGATAGATGAGAGAATAACAGGTGTGTTTTCAGGGTTGGAGAAATCGGAGAAACATAGAGTATTGCGATTTCCGAGTTAGTTGACACTGAGAAATTCAGAATTTCAGATGGTCTTACTGAAAATGGTCAGATAATCGGGTGTGACACCTATTTAATTGACTGTGACGCCTCTTTAATTGACTGTGACGCCTGTGACGCCTGTGACGCCTACTTTCAAACTTTTTAAAATTTTCAAAAATGACAGACTTCTGAAAACAGCCGTCACAGCCGTCACAGGCGTCACACCCAATTAAAAATGGAATCTCTTTCTCTTACTGAGATTTTCGAGAATATATTCTTGTCTTACTGAAATCCGTCTTGTGACACCTCTGACACCTACAAAACACTATCCATTAATCAACCTTTTTGAAAATGCGAAGTTGTCTTACTGGATATCGTCTGCAATTTCGCTGTGACACCTAATTTAATTGAGTGTGACGCCTGTGACGCCTGTGACACCTACTTTCAAACTTTTTAAAATTTTCAAAATGACAGACTTCTGAAAACAGGCGTCACAGCCGTCACAGGCGTCACAGACATTCCACCCCTCTTACTGACTTTCTCAAAAACAAAACTATCTCTTACTGAATATCATTTGAATACTACCTGTCACACTTGAATTCATTTATTCTGTTTTATAGAACATATGCAATCTAATCGATTGTTCAATTGGAGACCATGCAACTCTGTGACACTTTTTCGATCTAAAATATGCATCCGCAATCTCATCGATTGTTTAATTGGACATAATGCAGTTCCGATATATTCCAATAGAAAATCCCGCAATCTAATCGATTGTTTAATTGGAGATAATGCAACTCTGTGAC
Organism: Cyanophora paradoxa; assembly: GCA_004431415.1. NCBI lineage: Eukaryota > Glaucocystophyceae > Cyanophorales > Cyanophoraceae > Cyanophora > Cyanophora paradoxa. The sequence goes on from QPMI01000710.1 coordinate 14,939, forward strand.
ACTTTTTCGGTGCAAAAATGTACATCAGCAATCTCATCGATTGTTCAATTGGACACAATGCAACTCTGGGACATTTTTTGCGTTTTTCGATACAGAATGGGCGGTGGTCTACTTCAATACCAGAGAGATATATCGAGTTTATGCGAATTTATGCAATTTAATCGCGATTATATCGATCTTTAAGTAGTTTAATGCAAATTAATCGCAGTTTTATATGTAATCGACAAAGAACATAATCAATCGATATAAGATCAATTGATTCAATCGTAAATATGCATAAAGTTAAACGCGTTTTTCATTTTTAATACAAAGTTTGCATTAATTTATACAAAGTTTGCATAAAAAGTTAAAGAATTTAATCGATAAATACGTATTTTAGTATTAATTTTGACACATATGTATAAACTTATTTAAATCCAGGAGCGGAGCGCGAAGCGCGAAGCGGAGGGATTTAAATAAGTTTATACATATGTGTGGATGAGACGGAGGAGATGAAAGCGGTCGAAAGCGTGCTTAATGACTTGCCGGAGGAAGCATCAACGAACCAGATTCTTCTCAAGGTGCTCCTTTTAATCACTCTCATCTGTGAGCATCGCTCTACGACTTTGACAATATTAATTGGTCATTCGCTTCAGATGCGTAATGCTATGTTGAATTGCCGGACAATGTCTAAACAAGAAGCTGCATTGTACTGCCTAGGTGCGCCTCTTGCTCTTCGTGAGAGAATGAGCTTTGCAATTGCCAACTGCAGCCGCTTGATAGGTCTTCCACTGTTCTTTTCATCCCGTTCTTCATGCTCGGTAGCTGCATACCTTCCTGGAAAACGAGTGAGGCGGCTGAGGGACAAGCGGGAGCTCGAATTCCGCATGGATCGCAATCCAGAAGATCAAGACACGTGGGCTGACGATCAAGTGGATTATTACATGGCGCGCACTCGAGATCCAGCAGGTGAGGTTTTTAATCACATTATAACTCTTCCAGCTGTACACGCTGAGCTTTGGTTCACAATTGCAACCAGGAGCAAGATCAGTCTTCGAGAACTTGACCTTCATGCAATACATGAATTGGTTCAATCTTCACTTCGGGGGCAATGGTCCTATCGGCGCTGGACCAGATTCAAACCTTGCTTCCGAGAACATTGATGCCGAGGCTCTTGAAGAAGGAGGAGACCTCGATTGCTGGGAACCAAATCCTCTGTGGTTCGATGTGGAGCATCGGAAGCAGCAACCACAATCAACCGCGCCACTGCGCCCCAAGGTTCCTGGCTCCGGGTAAATATGATTTGATATTATGTCTATACGTATCAGCCCTGAATAGGTTTAATCAATCGTATGCGCTACACAGTGTATGCCCACGGACAAAATTGATGCCTCCTTTTCGGATTCATGAACTCCAGCAGCGTCGACGCCCTCGGACAGTCCGAGTGCGAGTGCCCAAGGACAGTGATCCTGACAGTTTGTACAGTCTCCTGTTTATGCACGTCCCCTTTCGAAACGAACTCCATGACTTACTGGGCGTTGAACGCGAGGAGGACGTCACTCCCCAGATTATTGCAGCTGCAGTCGTCCGTCACCGTGCCACCATTGACTACAACATCCAGTTCACCCATTGCCATATGGCAGCTCGTCTTGGACGATCCCTTGAAAAATTTGACAAGGATTCCCGTCTCGCTGCTGCAGCTGGCAAGGATCTCCACCCGGATCCGGACGCACAGTCAATTACGTCAACTGGCACAGAGTCATCTGCAGCTCCACTCTGTCCCCCTGCTTCTGATGCATGTGTCATGACTACTGCAGACCTTGAAGCTCCCGAACCCAACAATCAAGTGCATGCGAGTGCTTCGATGGCAGTCGACTGCAATCCGTGCAACGATTTTGATACGGGAATTGTCACCGGTACCTGCAGCATCGCTGATGCTCCCTGCTCAAGCATAAGCATGCCTCCAGCTGCAGTAGCTCCAACACCCGGTGTGAACCTGCAAGACATTGATTCTATGTCACTGGATGTGCTGGAAAGGATGCTCAAGCCCAAACAGCGGGAGATGATGGTGGCTGTTCGTCAAATGACCAGTCGCCTTGAATCACATTATGCAACACAGTCAGCGTAAGTCCCGTTTACATATGTGCATGCGCATTCAAGTTTCCTCAGACATAAACATTTTCTCTAGGCACAATGCGGCAGTGGCTGCCAACTCGGGGATGCCTGTTTGTCGGCAGGTCCAACCCCCTCCTGTCACTTCCAAGCTCCCAATCCACGTGGCATGTGTTGGACCTGGCGGGACAGGTAAATCGCTATTGATCAAGACCATTGTGAAGTACATGCTTCAATGGAGTCGCGATCATGCCAACATGCAACAACCGTGTGGAAGTGGCGGCGTGCTGCTCATGTCGTGGACAGGCGTTGCTTCGTTCAATATTGGGGGCGGGACTGTATCGTCTCTTCTGGCGTTTGGAGCGCCTCCCAAGCCCGGTGAAACAAAGAGCACGTTCTATCCTCTATCCGGACAGCGGGCATGCCAGTTCCAAGCAAAGTATCGCGATGTGGAACTCATCATTATCGACGAAATCAGTTTCGTAGGTGGCAAGAATTTCTCACGGATCAACCAACGTCTGCAAGAGATCTTTCAGAGTGACGCCCCCTTTGCGGGCAAGTCTGTTATCTGCTTTGGCGATTTCTTCCAGCTACCTCCCGTGAAGGAGAAGAGAATTTTTAATGTACTTGAGCCACGTATGTGGCGTACTTTCCGATACGAAGATGATTGCGTGGAGGACAATCATCTGTGGTTGTCCTTCTTTCATCCTATCTTCCTTGATGAAGTAGTTCGACAAGCTGGCGATACAATGTGGAGAGACACTTGTCTTCGTCTGCGAGCTGGGAAATTCAGTGATGCAGATCAGCGCCTTATCCTTTCAAGGTACAATTCCAGTTCCAAGAGTGAATTCGAAGGGCTCGAAATATTTACTACATCCACTCTGCACTCAGGTCGGCCAATCCGAAGGAGAACAAGCACGGCCACGCGCAGCTGGCAGAAGAACTCAAAACCACCGTCTGGCAGAACGCACTACGTGTTTTTCCATGCAACAAGGACGTTGCAGCGTACAACCGAGCTCGCCTGCAAGCCACCTCTCGTCGTTATTTGGCCCCTATCATCACGCTCGAGGCTTTCGACGAGGGAGAATATGACAAGATCTCAAAGACGTGCAAACCTGCCGATCCAGTCGATGTAAGTAATTATATAAATTCCAGCCTTGCTGTTATTAATGCGTGCTTATCAATGCCGGTTTTAGAATAAACAGGGCGAATTGTTATCAGCCAAATTCACATTTTGCCTGGGCTCTCGGGTGATCATGGTCCTGAACGAGGATACTCACGACGGCCTCGTCAATGGAGCTCTGGGCACATTGGTGGGGTGGGAATTTGATGGACCGGTCCCATCAACCACTTCACACATTCGCTTGCTCGACAAAAACGCACCATCGGCACTGTTTGTTGCATTCGATGATGAGAAGGTCGGTGCCAAGCGTGGACGAGTGAAAGTAAATCTCGCTGGTGTGGATTATCAGGCTGTACGCATCGAGCCTTCTGAGCGGGACATCTCTAATGAGCCTGTTGCACATGCAGCACAGCGGACAACAGCAACTCCAGCAAACCAGCAGATCCAGCCTCCTCTTGACATCACCCCGAAGCCGTCAGCTGCCAGTTCAACTCCATCAAGAACACAGTTCCCTTTTCGACTGGCATGGGCTGTAACTGTTCACAAGTGCCAGGGTCTAACACTACCAAAGATAGTGGTCGACCTGGCTGCTGTCTTTCAGTACAACATGGCGTACGTTGCATGCAGCCGAGTGCGTTCGTCGGCCGATATTATTTTCACCAATGTTCTCCGAGATCCCAATTGCAACCGGCGACGACGAGGACAGCATCATAAACGCGGGTTTATGGCTGCTATGCCAACTGCTGTGATGTGCTCCAGCAGTGAGGATTCGGATGCATCCCTCAACGCTAGCGCTGCTGCATGCACAGCTGGCACCAGTTGTGACCGCTGGCTGTATTTTGCACCCTCTGCTGTTGACCTGCGGGAGAATGACCGGCTACGTGCACTATCAGCTACCATTGGCGTACCAACAGACAACCTCACGAAGCCATGGGGCACTTCTAGGTTTCCGACCGTGAAACCCCAACAAGTGATCGATAAACAGCGCAGCGATGCAGCTGCACTCGCAGCCCGCCGTACTCCATCAAAATCTTCAAGGTCAGCTGCATCTACGAATGCCGTTGGTGAAGTCCCACCGCCATCACCCCGGACTCCCAAACGCAAACGTGACGATGCATCTGCACGTGCACGTTCGTCGACGTCATCAGCTGCAGTACTGGCCGACCAAACCGGCGCCCTCAATGTCGCATCCCCAAAAACCCGCCTACCACTCCCTGCAGCTGTGAGGAATCTGGATTTTGCGTTTTCCCAGGCGTCGACATCCTGCCCTGCGCATGCGCATGCGAGCCCTCCGGAGCCTGCATTTGGGGAGAATGTAGCCACGGCCGCAGAATCCTCTGCATGCGCAGCTAGCACGCAGATTCTGACTCAACCATATGTGCCCCCATCTGCGCGTTGCGTTGACATCATGAGGTCCCGCCTGATGACGATGGCGTCAACTCAGACTTTGCCCCCTATTTTCATGCCTTCGAATCTGGTGCCTGCCAGGTACGCTCTGTTCTTGGCATTATATATTGCGAAATTCGAATGAGCTAATATTTGAATCGCATATGTACATTTTTTATATATAGTAATACTGGACGTGGTCGCTGCATGTTCCTGTCCATCATTGACAGCTTAATTTCGGAGGGTACTGCACCATGGCCATCCTCCGTGCGGATCCGGAATGTCGACAAGTGCACTTTTGCGGATCGCCTGCGGAACGAAATCGTGGACTACATGTCATCGATTACCGCACATCATCCATACTTTGGACTACTTTGCTCATCTGTTGTGCCTGACGTTCCTGACGGACATGCCTCACCCGATGCGCTGCAACAATACGTCAACCGAATGCGAGATCCCACAGTTTATGGTAAATATTAATATGCATCGACATTTGTCGACGTCACATTTATTAATTCTGCTTCGCAGCGACCAGTCTGGAGGTCGCTTGTTGCTCGGCCTATTTAGGTCGCCCCATTCTGATTTTCTTCGAAGATAGAAGCCCCAGCCGCCCTTCCCCTTTTATTCATACCGGCACTACCGGAACACGTTACAGCCCCCCGATCCTAAATTATCCTCGGCCTTTGTGCCTCCTTTACCATGGCATTTTCCACTGCAATGGTACCCTGACCTCTAGCGGTAGCCATCATTATTCTGGTTTGGTCCAGCGTACACTGTAGTCTTCCCTACGTATACGTATATATATATACATGCACGTTACATCAAGTCGGCAGACATCAAGTCGGGGGCCTGCACTGCGGCAGCTGGTACTGCGGCGGATAGGAAGGAGTGAATTGAAGCCTTTCTCCCGCTTGCGCACTGCGGCATGCTGTGTGCAGGCGCTGCTAGCAGCCTTTAAATTGAGCTACGCTCGCGCTGCTAGCTATAGTAGCCTTTCAGCTTCCTTAAGCTTCAAACTCGAATTGATATCCCTGCCCTGCGCATGCGACGCAGCACTAGCGCTAGCGCTAGCGCGGCGCCCCGCACGACGGGGCGGGCTGTAAGCAGCGGCATGCGCAGCCCTTCCAAAAGTTTGCCCGCTAGTGCACGCCTTCCTGCCGATCAAATCTCTTCGGCGCCGGCAGCGATCTCCATCACCTGCTCGTGGCCCTTCCCCTATAGCTACCTCCGGCACCTCCTCGGCTCTCTCCTCGCCTCTTCCTTCCCGTATACGTAGTCCTCCGCCGCGTTCCCGTCGTCGGGTCTCTAGCTGAGACTAGCTCGATCCTGGACTCGAGCTCTCCGGTCCGCCTGCCGCTGTCTACGACCGCGAGGTACTTCCTCCGCCGTACTCGGCGCCGGTTGTCAGTGCTTTGCTCGGTAGCTCCCCCGCCTTGCCCCCCCGGGGGCCTCTTCGAATTCGTCGTCGTCGTTCGCTGGGTTCCGGTTCCGGGTCTGCAGCTGATTTCTCGCCGGGCTTGCCTTCTCTTGGCTCTGCTCCCGACCGCGGGCCCTTAGCTCCGGGACCTTCTTCCCCGCGGCCGACTCGCGATCTCTTCCCGGACTCGTAATCGCACCCGTCGCCGGCTTGCCGAGCCTGCGTCTCCTTGATTCTCGTTCCCTCGAGCTCCGTCGATTTGCTGGCCGGCCGGGCCCTCCGACCGTCGGACCCTTGTTCTAGCTGTGCAACTAGAAGTTGAACGAGAGCCTTCGTCGCCCTCCCACGCATAGACGCAAGGGAACTACTAGTACTGCAATAGCGGAGCAGACCGCGGCCGGGGGCCATGCACGTTACGTACCCAGTACCGACCTGTTTAATTTTAAAGTAAGTAAATGTTACCCAAAAAGCTTCGAATTCCTTTAGTAAATTTTTGAAATGTACATGTTACCCGTTCAATGTTAACCGAGGTCCTGACTCACTATAGGCTATAGCACGCTTCAGACCAGAGGTTGCACTGCCCCCGGGGCAGGACTGTTTATACCGACTCAGGCTGAAATCCGGCAGGGGATTTCTTAAGCGGTTTTAGCTTAAGCTTTCGTCGCTAGCTAGTTCCGACTCGGACTAGTTCGACTCCTAGCGAATTACTAGGAGCACCATCGTAGAGGTTTGCTTGAAGCTAGCGAAGTTGGCCTTGGCGCCGGTATGGCCATACCGGCGCCAAGAAACTTACCAAATCGCACTTCGCTAGCTTGTGAAACCTCTAACATGTTCCGTAATGACGTAATGGTACCTCTGCAAACGCGCTAAGTACCTGCGATTAGCTAAGATTTGGCCTAAAACGCCCTGCCGGATTTCAGCCTCATACCGAGTAATACCGACGTTTACGGTTTACTTGTGACATGTACAGTGCCATACTGTAAACGTAGAAATTTTCGTCGAGACTTAATTTCGACAAAACCCGAAAATCGTGACGAAAATATGGTCCGGCACTGGACCGGCAGCATCATATTTTCGTCAGCTCCGGACCGATCCAGGACTCCGCCATAGACGAATCAGCCGTTAGTACCCCTCTCCACACAAAATTTCCGTTCAAGAGTATCAAATATTCGTCACAGTGCAGGTCTGACGAACTTCGGAATATAGACGAAATAAAGACACTGTCGAAGATTCCTACGTTTACAGTACTGGTAAGTCGGCCGGGCGCGGCGGAAACGTATACGTATACGCCTGCGCAGCTGCAGCCTGCAGCTAGAGCCTCGATCGGCATCATCGATCATCCGATGATCGCAGCCGAGTCGCACTGTACTGTAGTAACTGTACTACGGTACTGCGGCACTGCCGCGCAGTGCGCATGCGGCAGCTGCAGGCCTACCGTAGTACTAGGGCCCACTAGGCTAGGCCCGACGGTCGCTATCCGATGATCGCAGGCTCGCAGGCTGTCGCAGCCGCCGGCCGAGTCGCAGGCTAGGCTCGCACTGCCTCGCAGACGTCGACTGTACGCCGTAGCTAGCGTACGCGTCGAACGCGGACTCCCATATCGCCGATCGCGAGTCGATCTGCCGCAGTGCGCGCACAGCACCGCGGCACCTTAGCCTCTTGCACAAGTTGCACTAGTACTGCATGCGGCGCCATGCGCACGCGCATCATGATCAGCAGCGCTCTGTGTACATAGGCAGCATCTTGCAAGCTCATGATCATGATCAAGCAGCGACCACAGTGCGTATACTTATGCTACATTAGCTATATAGCAGCCTGGCAGTATACGTAGGCGCATCGAAGCAGCAATATCGCCGAGTCGGCACTGTTTATGCGTAGCCTATTAGCGCTAGCGTGATCATTCAGAATGGATGTGCTCCAATTGCAAGCTGCTACGGAAATCACTCGAACATCCAGTGCAAGATGCAAGTACCGGTGCCCGGAGGTCTCGGATCTGGAGACTTCTTCGGACTGTGCCAAGAAAGAGGCGCAGCTCCTTCAAGATCCTGACTACGACCTGCGCATGCCAGCCCACTCGAGGGTTCGCTCTTCAGCTTTTAACGAAATCGCTTGTCGTGCATAAGCGCTGGCGTGCACAGGACCCGACTGCGTTGCGGCACATTGGGACTGTACAATCACACGGCGTCCTCATTACACGTTCGCCTTTTCTCCCATGTCTGACTAAGAAAGCTGTCGACAGCGCGCATGCGCACCCACAGTGACTGCTGACTCGACATTGCATCAAGACACGCCTTGCATCCGTCGGGTCTCGTTGCGCGAATTCCTCAGAGCGATTGACAGTCCCTTAGCTAAAGCTTGCATGCGCATCCTCACAGCCCTCGCAGCGAGAACCTCGGCGACCTTATTGGGGTGCCGGCCGCATCAGTCCTTGGCGGACCGCTATCCGCAGTTCTTGAGCCCGAATCCCTTTGTTCGGTCCGAAGCGCGATTGCCTCGCTCCAGGCCCAACCTCTCCTCCTGCCAGGGGAGACGCCTTTTCCTGGCGCTCCAGGCGGCATCGGTGGCCCCATCGAGCTCCAACTGCGTACGATCAACGACGCAGGTGCCCATGCCGGCCAGCTGCTGATCCTGAACGTTGACTGCAACTGCCCCTTCTGTTTCGCTAAATTTTCAAAAGAATGGAATGGCACGCTCCACGTCTCCGAGGCTGTGTCGGAAGGTTCTTCGTCGGAGTGCATCTTGGAGCTGGAGCCTCTCGCTTTTCCATTTTCCGACGTCGACGCCGCCTCGTGCGTGTCTCCGCAAAACAAATTCCGTAAATAATTTTAATTTTAAATATTGGCCATGACGGCCCCCGGCAGCGGTCCTGCCTACGAATGCCCTGTTACAGACGTGCATATGGCGATTGCAAGCCTCTCTGCACGCTCGATGCGTGCGCATATACATGCACCGCTGCCGGGCCTCCTTTTGGATTTCGCCCCCCGAAGCATTCACATTCCGCCACCAGGGATGGCGGCGGAGGCCACGAGCGTGGAGCAGCTGCTCCAGGCGGTCGTTCCCCTCTTCGCGGAGATTGTGAAAGTCGATCGGTTCGCCCCTCGAGATCTCTTCCTTCCGCTCCCGCGGCTCCCGGCCCAGCAAATTCGAATCCGCGCCCACAGGTGCATGGTCTACCGATTCGAACCGCGCAAAGATGGCCTGGTCATCGCGGAGGTGCGCCCCCCGCGCCTCCACCTCTCGATCGCGCGCGCGCGCGTTTCGCCTCACCTGCTTGCAGAGCCTTCGGGACGAGAGCCGCTCTCCCTTAATTGGCATGAGTTTCCCTAGCATGGTCCGAACCTGGCTCGCCCCCGGCCGCGGCCCGTTGCTCTCTGCCACCGATTTCCCTTCAATTTCAGGACATTCCCCCAGCCGCCCGTGCCATGTTCATGCTTAACCGCTTCCGAGCCATCCCCGATGCGAATGCCCGTACGCGTTCGATGCGCTCGCGCCGTTTTCGAGGACCTCGTGATCGACCGCCCACGCTCGCGTTCGCAGCGCAATCTTCTATCCTCTCCCATCCCGGCGACCATCCCCTTGACCTCGGTCGGAGCATCCTGCGCTCCGCCTCCCACTGTCAGCTCATCCCGCCATTCTTCTTCTCATCTCGCCATTGCTCTCACACTGCGTCCACCAGATCACCTCGACTACATGCAAAATATGGTTTGCGTTCCTTTAATTTCCTGCACATATGCATGTGCTTCCGCGCGCCCGCCGACCGGGCGGCGTCCGCCAACGTCGAGTTCGCCCAGGGAACACGCGCCTCTCTCGTGCACGGCATAGTTCTGTCCGGGAGCCTTTGGGGTCTGTTTGTGTGGTGCGTCGCGCTCGCATTTCGTATACACGGAACCGCGGCATAAGCCAGCACACGCCTGAGAGCGGTTGGAACGCAGCCACAACCACCACTCGCCATTATACTGCAGTCGGCGCACCCGTCTGGCCTGCAGCAATTTCGTGATGGTTCCCGCCCAAGCCCACAGGGAAACCGCGGCCGCCTTCACCGAAATTAACGCTTTGCAGATGTTAACAACTCAGATCGCGTGGATACAAGAAAGGCTCTTCCGGCGGGCGGAGATGCGCGCACGGGAGCTGCATGGTGCTATACTGGAGAGCGCGCACGCGCAGCGGTCGGGACTGCACCAGACTTTCTTGAAGGCCCTTTTCTCAGCAGACCCGAGCATTGAGGACCTTATCAAGTGCTGCGGGGTGGCGCTCGTGTCGGCAGTCGACACGGAGCACTTGCAGCAAGCCGCAAAAGGAGAGGGGATCTGTGAGTTCGAAGCGGCAGGCTGCTGCCCGCAACGGGACGTGGTGTGCAAATTCGAAAAATTAAATGCGCGCTTCTTACGCTTGACAAGCTGTTTGACAAGTGCATTGGAATCGAGCAGGTTGTCACCCTTGGAGCGTTCATCGAGCAGAAGTGCATGGATCGAGCTTCTCTGGGGCATGCCGAAGTCTGGTCCACGAGCTTCTGGGTGCGCGGCCCCGCCCCTGAATTCGAAGCGGAGCGCGTTGCCGACGCGACTGCGAAGGCCCGGGACATCCCTTCGAGCATCCCGTCCTCTAGTGGCATCTGCGGCATCCTTGCTGCGCGCTTATCGCCAGGCGAGCTGGCTCCTTTCCTGCAATCATTCATTTATCGTCTTTTGTGAACCTGCAGCTGTGCGCTTGCACTTGCGAGTGCTCACCCTTCGAATTCTCCAGGTTCCATCGTCATGTACTTCCGGGAGGAGATGACCGTTGCGCGCAAGTGGGCCTGCAAGCAGTCGGACCTGTACCGTGACGACCGCCACTTGAACCCGAGACGCTCTTTTGAACTCTGGTGCGCATGCTGAGCGCCGCCGAATCCGCGCGACTGGGGCGGAGTGCACGTGCGACGCTGCGGCAGGGTGGAGTACGCGAAGGGCCAGAGCGAGGAGTTCGAGGAGGAGGACTTCGCCGCGCTCTTCGTCCTGGCCCGCCCCGCCCCGCCTCACTACGAGCTCTAATTCCCCCAGGCCAGGCCTAGGCCGGTATCATGCTGACGCCCGCCGCAGCGGAGCGTGTGGGCCTTGAACGAGAAGCTGGGGATCTCCCGCCAGCTCAAGCTGGTATCCCAAGGTGCTTTTAATTTCACCCACGCTGCTCCTTGAATCGAATTTGCAGCTAATATACTTTTTCAAACTTCATTTACAGACCTGAAGCAGCTGACCGAGGCTGTGACGGTACCCGTGATCACGCTGTGCGGCGAGGGTCGCATGATTAACTGGAATCCGAAGGTGTTTTCGTTTCTTCGAGGTTCCGACCTGTTTATGTTGCGGCTTATCATTTTCGACTCTCCTGGCAGGCTGAAGAACTTTTTCACCTGCAACGCACGCCTATGCTCGGTGAGAAAAACCGAATTCTAATTCGGGAAGGGGAAAAGAGAGAGAAGGAAGACGCTCTAAGCGGAGATAGGATGAACATTTTTCAAGTCTTGAGCTTCCGGGCGCATTGTGGTATCCTGTCGACATCGTATACGCCGCCTCAGGGCGCGACTTCGTGGATGCTTTGGTCGATGAGAAGAATGCAACGGACGTGCGCGCCGCCATTAAGGTCCGCGCGGCGTGCTGGCAGTCCGCGGGGGCAGTCCGAGTCTGACATTAACATCCCTCATTTAGGCGGCCTCCTCCGCCAACGGGCGCGCGCTGGACAACAAGGGGCACGAAGTCGAGTTCTCGACCCGCTCCGTAGACGAGACGCGCCCGGTGCTTCACGTGTATGCACTCGTTTGCGCTGAATCTTGATTCGAGCATATTTCGAGGCAGCCGCTGGACATTCTTATGCACGCCTTCACGCGTCAGGATGCTGTCGGTCAGAGCGGCCCCTTCGGTGTCTGCTGTATTTGCGTGCGCTCTTCTAGATCTGCTGCTATATTTGTGTGCTTCGTTGTTCTACCTCGAACCCAGACGGACCTGACGGAGAGCAAGAGCAAGATGAAAGCGGAAATCAGGGCCGAGGAGACTCGAAAGTTCCTGTCCACGATGTCTCACGAGAGTGCGCGCTTTTGGCACGAATTCGAAGAGCGCATTTTTTAAAAGCCGGCTCCGCAATTGACGGGCAAACATGTGCTTTGCGCAGTGCGCACGCCGCTGAATGGGTATTCGCTCATTCCTTTTTCGTTTCGCACATGTCCGCCATCCGATGAAGCTCTTCGCAGTGTCCTAGGAATGCTCCAGCTTGCCAAGGACTACCCCTTGCCCCCAGCCGCCACCGATTACATCGACGGCGCCGTGCGCTCCGGAGAGCACCTCCTTCACCTCATCAAGTGCTCGACGTCCATTCGATTGAAAATCTATTCGTCCCTCTAGATCTTACTCCTACTGTTAGTGATATTCTCGACATAAACCGCATTGAGGCGGGAAAGCTTGTGCTTTCTTCGACGCGATTCGATGTGGCCACAATCATCAAAACCGCAGTTATGGTCGTCCAGCCGAAAGTGCCTGGAACCGTACCCTTCACCTCCCTTCGTCTCTGAGCGTGGGTTAGGCGACGAGCAAAGGGATCGAGATCGTCGTGGCCATGCCGGAGGTGGTCCCCGAGGTCTACGGCGACCCCGAGCGGCTGCAGCAGATTCTTCTCAACTTCCTCAGCAACGTCCGCTCCTGAATCTCCTTTCGCGCCCCCCTTCCGTTCCAATAGAACCGCGCTGACCTGTTTTTCTTGCGACCAGGGCGTGAAGTTTACGCCCGTGAGTCCTCTAGGGTGGATCCTTGTGGTCTTACGCTCTCTTGCAAACCTCGTGCGCTTCCGATCGCAGGATGGCGGCCGCGTTGTTGTACAAGTCCGCGTGATCGAGCGACGAGGGCGCATCCTCGGTCTGCTTTTCAGCCTGAAATTGTATTTGAGTTTTCCCGATACCCCTGCCTGACTGTTTGCTTTCGCTTTCGCAGATGTTCGCTTTGATGTGACGGACAATGGCGTGGGTATACGTGAAAAGGACCAGCTCCAACTGTTTCAGGTCCGACTGTTGACGGAATCGTTTTTGGCTCGACCGCTTCTTACACACTTGTTACTCTGCGATTTTCAGAGGTTTTACAGGGTGCAGGACCGCTCCAGAGAAGACCCGGGTGGAACGGGCCTTGGGTGGGCTCCGGCCCGCTCTGCTCTAGATCTGCTCTTCAATTCACGGCCTTACATGATGCAGGCTCGCCATCTGTCGAGAGATCGCGGAGCGGTGGGGGGGCAAGGTCGGCTGCGAAACGAAGTACGGGAGCGGCAGCACCTTCTGGGTGCTCCTTCCCCTCGAGGTCGCCATGCCCGGCGACTCGCCGCGCGCCGCCTCTGCGGAGCAGTCGGCCCGGCAGAGACGTCGCGACGCCTCGCGCCTCTCTTCCTGCTCTGAGGCGTCTTCCCCCGTCTCGACCTCGTTTGATTCAAGGCGCCCGGGCCGCTCGGCCTCGGAAATCTACCCAGCCGGCGTGCGCCACATGCTGCCAGCTCTCCAGCTCGGCCCTCGTGGCGACGCCCTGTGCTCCGGCTCCCACGCGTCCTCTCCTGCTCCCGGGTCCCACGCATCCTCTCCCGGTCCGGGGTCCCCCTCGGCCGGTCCCCGTTCATTCGGCCTCGATCCTCCAGCGAACGCCTCTATCCGCCCCACGGCCCGCCCCGCCGGCGATGGCGCCAGCCAGCACCGGAGCACTGCTGAGGCAAACGTCGGCGTCGGTGCCAGAATTGGATCACTCGACGCCACCGTCAATGCTGCTGCCCCCGCGACCCGTCAGCAGGCCGGAACGCGGTGGATCCACCTTTGCGCCTTGCTACTAAAACTCCTCGTGACACATTCCGAATTGCAGGGCGGGCATCGATGGCTCATGTGGCTCTGAGAAGGACCGGGAGGCCCCCTCCCCGTGCGCCCTGTGCTCTTCCGCCATACAGCGCCGCTCCTAACGCGCTCTACATATTTCAAAACACTTATTTCGAGCCCTCATGATCAGTGGTTCCAGCTTGAGCGGGGCAGACTTCAAGGCTCTGGCCGCGTCCCCCGCCGGCATGTCCCCCCACCCCGAGTTGGTCAGCGACCGCGTTTTCGTTCGAAAAAGGACCTGTTCAAGCGACCTCGCCGCAGGACGTCGACTCGCCGATGGGGCGCGCCACCCCTTTGCCGGTCTCGCTGCGGCCGTGCCACGTCCTCGTGGCCGAGGTTCGGCTCCCCGCCCCTTGCACTCGGCCTCCCCGGACGATATTGATGGTCAAGCACCCTGCAGGACAACCAAATCAACGTCCGGATAGTCCGAACGATGCTGGAGAAGGTGCGTCTGCGGGGACGTGCGAACCGCGATAGGTGCCCGTATATGTACATCTCATGCTCTGTCAGGCGGGGCACGTGGTGGTGGTGGCCGCGGACGGAGAGGAGGCCGTCGAGGCGTTCCGGAGGGCCGCCGCGAATGCTGCAGAGGCCTCCACCTCGGGCTCGGCCCATGACTCGCTCTGGGCGGTGCCTCCGGACCCTTTCGATCAGCCGCCACCGCCACCGCCGGCGCGGCGCGCATTCGACGTGATTCTCATGGATTGCGAGGCGCACACCACCCCTCTAGATCTCTATTGTTTCCCTCCTGAATCTCTGTCAACAGATGCCCCGCAAGGACGGCTTCTCAGCAACGCAAGAAATCCGAGAGATAGAGGCCTCCCTCGGCCTCGCGAGGCACCCCATTGTGGCACGCTTTCTGACGCCGACCTGTGGCTCCCTGCTGACGGAGCGCAGGCGCTGACGGCGAGTGTGCTGCCCGAGGACGAGAGGCGCTGCTACGACGCCGGCATGGACCACCACGTTGCCAAGCCAGTCGTCCGGCGCCTGGTGCGTGGGAAGATGCGACTGAGGGCTCTGAGCCGTCGATCGGTTCATGGAGCACGAGCTTCCGCCTGCTGCGCCCTCCGGCGACCAGCGTCCTCCGCTACGTATACCCGATTGTCCGCCCCCCGGGCCCCCCGGAACCGGGGTACTGGCCGAAGCGTTCCGCTCGCCCAAACTCTCGCCATCGGCCCTGACCGATCGAGCCGCGCGGCCTTCGCCCGCGGCCGCGCCTACCCCCCCGACTCCCGCGCTCGAGCCCGTCCCAGCTGCCCCCGTTAGCGTTCGCCCAACGTCGCGGTCGGCGTCCATTAGCCTGGAGCGCTTGCTGCTTTCGCCCCGCCCCTCGTCAGCTCCGCCGATCCCGCCCCCATCGATATCGTCTGGGCCCCGCAGCGTGTTGCGCCGTGCCTCGAGCAGCTCCGCACGCCTCGAGTCGTTTTCCGCGGCCCCACCGGACGCCGGCCCCCCGCTCGACGTCCTGGTTGTCGAGGACAACCCTGTATGCGAATTTACATTTATATTGCTCCGTCCTGTCCATCGGTCTCCCTTTTTCATTGCGCGCTGCGACAGGTCAATATGAAGGTCCTGACGGCGATGCTGGAGGGCGTCGGGTGGATGGTACGTATACGCCGGGTTCTGTTCCGGACTGCTAATTATAATGTGCACGTGCCTGAGCTTCCGAAATCAGGTGACGAAAGCGCGGGATGGGCAGGAGGCGGTCGAGGCCTTCGAGAGCCGCCTGGGAACCACCGGCTCCCTCATGTTTTCTGCAATTCTCATGGATTGCCAGGCTCGCTCTTAAGCTTGTCTGTTCGTCTCTTTTTGCATTCCAGTTTCCTTACTTTTGCTGCAGATGCCAAGAATGAACGGGTACCAAGCAGCCGCGAAGATACGGGAAATCGGTGTGCATGCGCCCCTCTGAACAGGCCCTCGAAGCCCCCCTTACATTGTCTGCAGAGCGACGCCTGGAGCTCCCCAGGCACCCGATAATTGCCGTCACCGCATACGCGGGTAACCTCTCTATCTCCTTGCCTTCTTTTCCCTCGCTAAAACTCGCTGATCATGTACTTGAATTTTTGCAGCCAATGCAGATGGTAAGATGCTCTGGTCTCCTTTTCGCGCACAGCGCATTGATATCCCTTGGCTTTGTTCTCTTACTGTGTTACCCCTTGCGACGGTAGACTGTGCACGGTGCCTCGAGTCCGGCATGGGTGCGCAGTGCTCTCGCCCCCGTCGTTTTCTCTCGCCTCATCCTTGAAATTTTCCTCTCAGATGAGTACACGACGAAGCCTGTGCGGCGCGATGCTCTCGTGATTTTCCTCCCTCTCCGCTAACACGGTGAAATGTGTACACGTAGGTGAAGCGGGATATGCTGCTGCAACTCGTCCAGGTCCGATCTCTTTACACAGACAGCTTCTCAACTAAGCGAGCTTATGCATATGCTGCTGCTGCAGGATCGGGCGGCCGTTGCTCTCGCCTGTATCACGCAGAGAAGCCGGCCACGGGTGCCCGCCCGCACTCAGCAACCCTGATCATCGGTTTCATGCAATTGCATGCCTTTTTATACTTAGTCACCTAGGCCTGTTGTAGTCAATTGCAATGCCTTCCTTCTAGATTTCGCACTAGTACTGGCTTGTGATTCTGTATTTTGGACACGGGGACACTGTAAGATACTGTAGGTCCCCCCGTCTCGACTGCGTTCGTGTTTTATAATTACCAGCCTTACTGACTTGCAATTGGATGGCACCGGTGTGCGGCCGCGGCCGCGGGACCGGAGGGGCTGGGGGGCGGGGGGCGGGGGGGGCGAAGCCGCGCGCCGCGGCGGGTTCCGGGGTGGCCGAAGCCAGCCTGCAGGGGCCCGGGGACGGTCGAAGCCCGCGAGGGCAGGGGGGTGCCCGAAGGCAGCTGAAGCTGCAGGCCTACTAGCTCTAGGCTAGCTATATAGGGGGCAACTGCAGCTAGGCGGATCCGGGAGCGAGCTCGAGGCCTAGGCTAGTGCTGATCATGATCATGAGACGTCGACTGGGGGAAAGCTTAAGCTCAAAAGGGAGCTCCGCGGCCGGGTAGCTAGAACCAAGCGCTAGCGCTAGCGCGGGCGCTCATGATCATATGCATCGACCGGCCGGGCGCGCGGCCGCGGACGCGATTTCAAATTCGAATTTCAGCGCTTGCTGCCGGGCCGGGTACACAGTTTTACAACGTCGCCACTGACTCGCCAGCTGCAGGCGGCGATCGCTAAATCAGGAGGCGTCCGTCGCGATCTGGGTGTGTCGTTGTGTCTAGCGCTAGCCGGCGGGAAGCGCGCCCTGGGCCAGCTGCAGTTGCGGCTCGCCGGACTGCACGCGGCGCGACAGATGGCTATGGCGCCGATCTTCTTAGTGAACACTATCGAAGCGTCTTCCCAAGCGCTTCTTCGTCTCCAGGGCGCGCCCAGACTCGCCGTCGACTGCGAGGGCGTCGATCTGAGCAGACGTGGGCGCCTCTGCCTCGTGCAGGTGCGTGATATCGATATCGATACTTGCGCGTTGGGGGCTGCGACCTGCACCTGCTGTGTCTGGTCCGCGCACTCTAGATCTGCAGCTGATCCCGACGACCCGCGGCCGGCCCCGCGCGCGCGGCGCGGCTGCTGCGCAGGTCGCCGACCCTCGGGACGGGACGGTGCACATCTTCGACGTCGTGGCGCTCGGGGGCCTTCCCCAGGTGCTCCGCCCCGCCCCGCCGGGCGCTCCCGGCCGGCTCGTCGTTCGCTGCCGGTGCCGAGCCGCGCGCGCGGGGCCGGGTCGGGCAGTTCCTCGTCGCGATCCTCGGCGACCCGCGCGTCCTGAAGATCTTCCACGACTGCAGGCAGGACAGCGACGCCGTGCGTGCCCCCCCCCCCCCCCCCCCCCCCCCCCCCCCCCCCCCGCCCCGCCCCGGCCCTTCGGAGCCGACGGCGCCCGGCCCCGGGGCGGCCGGCAGCTCTACCACCAGTGCGGGGTGGCGCTGGCGAACGTGCTGGACACGCAGCTCTGCGACGCGCTGCACCAGCAGCTCCGCACCGGCCGCCTCCCGCCCTTCGTCTCGGGCCTCAAGAAGCTCCTCGAGCTGCACGTCCCGCACCTCGTGCCGCCCGACGCCGCCCAGCTCAAGGCCTCCGTCTCCGCCGGCTTCGACGCCGACCTCCGCCTCTGGGAGCGCCGGCCCCTGCCCCAGCACCTCCTCCTGCGCGCCCCTTCCCCACCCCAGTCCACCTCTGGCGCGCCTCTGACTCGCTCCCTTCGGGCAGGTACGCCGCGTACGACGTCGCGCTGCTGGGGGCGCTGGCGGACCACCTCACGGCCGGCTTCCACCCGCTCCACCTCGAGGCTGCCCGGCGTGCCTCCGCCCGCTACGTCGCCCTCTTCCGGTGCCCCGCCCCCCGTAGCCCCCGCCAGACCCGCGTCGGCCTCTGCTCAGCGGCTACGCTCAGGGACGCCCCGGAGGCGAACGACCGGCAGACGCCGGGCGGCCGCGGGCGCGAGAACGCCCGCCTCGACCCCGCCCTCTTCGCGTAGCCCCCCCCACCCCCCTCTTCCCTCCTTGCGCCTGCAGTCCTAGTACCCCTTCCACCTCCAGTTCTAGTACCCCTCCGGCCGCGTCCCGGCTCTCCCACGCACAGGCGCTTGTACCATCCACCTGTCTCCTTGCATATTTAATCATACTCTAACGGAAGTAAACTAACAAATGAAAGAAAAGGGCGCCAGAATAAGGGCGCGCCGGCGCCGCGGATCGAATGCAGGCATCCGACTCTAATCTCGCGAGCTGACGAGTTCCGGAGGCCGGCGCTCGGCGCCGGTGGCTCAGGAGGCGGTGTCGTCGACGAGCTCGAGGGTGAGGTAGACGATGCGCATCCACTGCGCCCCGCCGAGAAGCCCCGTGAGAAGGCGGGGGCAAGAGGGGCCGGGGGAGAAGCTTAAAAGGGGCGGGCCTGGGAGCGGATGGAGGCCTCGACGGTGGAGAGGCCCGTCTCGCCCTCGTCGAGCAGCAGCGTCTGCTCCAGCTTCAGCGCGTCCAGCTTGTACCCCTTCCGCCGCGACTCGATCACCCCCAGCACCAGCTGCTCCAGCCCCTGCACCCCCCGCTCGTCCCCGGGGGGGCGGAGAGGGTGTGGGGGCGGGGGGTACGGCACCCTCGGGTCCACGACGACGGGGCGGGTCCAGTTCTCGTTGTCGCGCGGCCGGTACCGCACCGCGTTCAGCGTGAGGACTGCGCGGCGGGCGTCGGAAGGGGGTACAGGCGGGTCGCGGACAGGAGGCGGGGGCGAGGGGGGTACGGCGCACAGACGAGGGTGATCCAGATGGCGCGGATCTCCTTCTCCTCCTCGTTCAGGCGGATGAACTCGTCCAGCTGCGCCCCGCGCCGGTTAACGGGCGGGGCGGGGCGCGGGGCGCGGGGCGCGGGGCGCGCCTGGGCGTTGCCGGTGATGATCTCGTTGGACATGAGCTCGAGCTTGAGGGCCTCAATCGTGTACCCCCGCAGGTACGCGACGACCACCGCGCGCAGGAACTCCTTCATCGAGTCCGTGTAGCCGTCCCCCACGCCTGCGCCAGCCGGCACGCGCCGCTCAGCCCGGCACGCGTCGGCGTACGTCGCTGGGCTCGGCTCGCCTGCGCTGTAGAGGTAGAACCACGTTTTCCGGAACGCGAGCTCCAGCATCGCCGTGATGGGCTGCGGCGCGGCACGGCACGCGCGTGAGCACACGCCTCGCCGAACGGCGGCGCGCGAGGAGGAGAGCGGATCGGATCGGCGCGCCTTCCCTGCGTCTGAAGGAGATGGTCCGGGGCTCGGCTCTGGGCCGTCCGCCTCGATCCCGCAGGAGATCTGTGGCAACCAGACCCGCCGCTGACCCTGGCAGCTCCGGGAGAGCCCTGAGGTCGACCAGTGCACGTCTCGTAGCCTGAAACTAACACTCGAAGCCTGCAGCAGCGATCGGCGAAGGCCCGCATCGTGCGCGGAACGATCGGGCGCGTACCAGCTGCGTGGGTGGTCGCACGCCGGCTCCGGTTGGCGACCTCGAGCATGCACGCACTGCAAGGCGTTGCGGCAACGCCGCACGCTCGCTGCTCAGCGCGGGACCCGCCACCACGAAGCAGGCCATTTCTGGGGGTAGGCCTCGCTTCGTTCGCAACGCCAAGCCAAGGTATCCAGCGCGTGTCCAGATATCGATCTCGTCTTGAAGTTCAAGGGGATGATGATTTAAATTTTACATCTACAACGCGTACGATGTTGAACATACTGACGAAGGGCGCCGGACCCGGCGCGGGGACATAGCCTAGAACTCGAAGCTACCAAAAAAAGGCTACGCCTCGCCGTCGCCGCGGGGCGGGTCGGCGCTCTCCGCAGAGAGGCCGCCGGCGGATGCCGCGGAGCCGCGGAAGCGCGCGGGGAGCTTGCGCCTCACGAGGGAGACGAAGGTGGCGACCTGCGCGCGGGGGCGCCGCGGGCCTCAGCCACCCGCCCTCTGTCTCGAAGCAGGCGGGGCGGGGGGGCGGGGACCTCGGGGACACGGAAGAGGACGAGGACGGCGGCGAAGGCGACGACGCCGGAGCCGCCGGCCGCCGCCAGGTGCGCCAGCTGCGCCGGGTCCGGGTCGGCGAGGCGGGGGCGGGGGAGAGGCGCGCGGGGCGGGGCGGGGCGGGGCGCACCAGCAGCACGACCCCGGGCCCGGGAAGAAGCGCTGCGGGGGCGGAGCCCGAGCGTCAGGAGGGGCGCGGGGGCGCGGGCGGGCGGGCTCGGGGCGGCACCATGAAGAAGCGGGAGACGGCGGTGGCGGCGGCGGCGGCGGCGGCGGTGCCGGCGGCGAGGGCCGCCCCCGAGGCCGCCCACTCGGCCAGCGGCAGCCCGGCCTCCTCCGCCGGCTCCGAGGGGTCTGCGGCCGCCACGCCCGGGCCCGCTCGCTCGGCGGGCTTGCGGGGCCCCAGGGCGCGGGCGCGGGGGGCGGCGCACCGCGGAACTCGTTCTGGAGCTTGCGGTGGAGGATGGCGAGGAGGACGACCTGCGCGGGCGGGCGCGGGGGCGGGCGCGGGGGCGGGGGCGGCGCGGTGAGACGGCGGGGGCGCAGGAGAGCTGGGGGGCCGGGCGGGGGCGGACGAGGGAGACGGCGTTGGCGAGGGAGGAGGCGAGGACGAGGCCGGGGGCGCCGAGGGGGCGGATGAGCGCGAAGTCCAGCACGCCGTTCAGCGCGATGGAGAGCACCTGCGGGGCCCGCTCGGCCCCGGCGGGCCTCGCGCGGCGGGGCGGGGCGGGGCGGGGCGGGGCGGACGGAGTTGCGGAAGGGGACGGCGCCGTCGCCGAGGGCGTAGAAGACGCGGACGAGGACGTCGCGGGCGAGCCCCGGGAACATCCCCAGCGCGAACATCTGCCCGCCCGCGCTCGGCGGGGCGGAGCCGGAGAGGGGGGCGGGGGGCAAGGGGGGGGACCTGGAGGGCGGCGGCGACGGCGGCGGAGGCGGCGGCGTCGAAGGCGGCGCGCTCGTAGACGAGGCGGACGACGGGGAGCGCCAGCGCGAAGGTCACCGCCGCCACCGGCAGCATCGCCAGCCCCGACAGGAAGATCCCCTGCGGGGGGCGTGGGCCGGCGAGCGGCCGGCGTCTGCGGGGCCGGGGGAGGGCCGGCGGGCACCTGGCGGATGCGGGTCTTGAGCTCCTTGCGGTCGCCGTTGGGCCCCGCGAGGCGCGAGTAGAGGGGCATCAGCGGCACCAGCAGCATGCTCGACGCGATCCCCACCGGCGTCTGCCCCCGCCGCCGCCGTCACGCGGGAGATCAAAAGGGGCGGGGGCCGGGGCGGGCCTGGATGAGGAGGTGGGCGTAGGTGAGGGCGGCGGCGGCGCCGTGCGGGACGAAAGACGCGAAGAGGAGGTCCATGTACACGTTGATCTGCGCTGCTCTGAGGGGCGGGGGGGGCGGGGGCTGCCGAGGGGGCCGGGGGGCACCTGGCCCATGCCGGAGGAGAGGGTGGCGGGCCCGAGGAGCGAGAGCACCTCCCGCACGCCCGGCGCCGAGAGGTCCACGCGGGGCCGGAAGAGCCGCCCCACCCGCCCTGCCCGCCCCCTCCACGCCTCAGGACAAATACTACGGGCGCGGGGGCGGGGCGGGGCGGGGCGGGGCGCGCCGAGGTTGAAGCCGTCGCCCTTGACCACCTCGCCGCCCGCGCGGGCCCCCTCGCCCTCCTCCTGCTGGTGCCGCCGCCCCGTGATCCCTGCTGCCATTTGCGCCCACACCTGCCCCCGCCCGCCTCAGCCCCGCGCCGGGCTGCTGGCGCGCCGGGCAGCGCCCGCGGAGCACTCGCCTGGACGAGCCACTGGAGTACGGCGCCGGCGAGGGTCGACCACGCGAGGACCTGCGCAGGCGCCTCAGCGGCCGCGCGCGTGCCGCCGGGGGGCTGGGGTGCGCGCCATGCCGCCGAGGATGGCGTTCTTGGGGTCGCCCAGCTCCCTGCGTCGGGGAAAAGAAGACGGGGCGCGTGAGGCGCCTCGGGGCCTCGGGGGCCGGGCAGCGCTGCAAGAAAGAAAGAGAGAGAGAGGGGCGCACTTGAGGCCGACGCGCCACATGAGGAGGGCCATGGCGCCCGCCGTCGTCGCGCTCGAGAGCAGTGGCGAGACCGACGGGAGCCAGTACAGGTCCCGCGCCCTTGAAGCGAAGGGCAGTGAGGGGGGGGGAAAGAGGAGGAAGGGGGAGGGGAGGGGCGGACGAGAGGGTGCCGAAGGAGACGCCGATGAGGCCGGAGAGGACGGCCATCGGGGCCATGATCCGCAGCTGCCGCACCGCGATCGCCCTGCGCGACGAGGGCCCGTGAGGCTGCGGCGCGGGGCGGGCAGGCCGGGGTCGGGGAAGGCGATGGGCCGGACCGGGTGAGGATGGCCTCGGCGGAGCCGGCGAGGGCGG
Organism: Cyanophora paradoxa; assembly: GCA_004431415.1. NCBI lineage: Eukaryota > Glaucocystophyceae > Cyanophorales > Cyanophoraceae > Cyanophora > Cyanophora paradoxa. Next base: position 37,709 of record QPMI01000710.1, read on the forward strand.
CCTGGGCGACGCCCGGGGCCGCCATGTCGACGATCGGGCCGGCCGCCCCGATGAGGAGCAGCGTCACGCAGGAGAGCACGCCCCCGACCTGCCGCAAAGCCCGCGCGGCTCAGCTGGGCGAGGGGCGCGGCGCGGGGGATGGGGGCGCGCCATCGTGGAAATCGTGTCGACGAGGGGGCCGGCCACCCGCGGGTCGGGGTACTGCGGAGTACCGGGTCAACGGAGGACGATAGGGTACGGGGGAGGCGAGGAAGGGTACCTTGGAGAGGACGGAGACCATCGAGGAGTGGAAGGGGCCGTTGATGCCGCTGGGGGGGAGGGTTGAGGGGGGTACGTGTACGGACGGGGCCAGGGGCCGGGGCACCCGAGGAGGATGAAGAAGAAGCCGGGTACGACGGAGGCGTAGTTAAAGGCGTTGACGGCGGGGCCCACGCCGAAGGCCGCCGCGATCGCCTGCGGGGGGGTACGCGGTCAGGCGAGGGGCGCGGAGGGGCTCCAGGCGGGGACGAAGGGGGTACGCGCTTGCTGGCGGACGAGGCCAAAAAGCTTGGAGATGAGGGTACCCAGGGCGACGATGCCGGCGATGCCAGCAAGGCTCTGCGGAGGGGGGCGGGCGTGATGCCGGGCGGGTCGGGCAAAAGTCGGTCGGGTGTACCTTTCCGCCGGAGGGCTTGTTGGCGGGAGTGGGCGGGGTGGACGAGGAAGGGGTGGAGGGGCCAGCGGGGGACGCGGGCACCGGCAGCTGCTCCTGCTGCTGCGGTGGCGGCGTCGGCGGCGGGGTGAGACGGCGCAGAAAGGGGCGGGGCGGGGTGGGGCGGACCGCGCGCTGCTGGGCGGAGGGGCGGGGGAGGATGGCGAGGAAGAGGCGGGCGAGGGCGGCGAGGAAGCGGGCCAGGGGCGCCCCGACGCCGGCGTGCTGCATCGCTCCGCTGGACCCCGGCGTCTCCTCTGCCGTCGCCCCCGGCGGATCAGAGGGGCCCGCCAGCCCGCGACCCTTCCCCTCCGCCTCCTCCTCCTCCTCCTCCTCCTCGGGCCCCGGCGAGCCGCTGCCCCCAAGGCCCACCGCGCCGCCCGCGCCGCCGCCGCCGGAGCTGCCGTCGTCCGAGCCGCCGCTCTCCTCCTCGGCGCCTGACGGCTCCGCCGTCGCTCCCGCCGACTCCGCCGACTGCGGCAGGGGCGCGCCGGGCGGGTTGGGGCCCGGGGCGCCCTCCGCCGCCTCCGCCTCGGCGGCGGCCAGGGCGGCCGGGTCCTCCGAGGCGCCCGTCGGCGCCGGGTCCGACCACTCCTCCTCCTCCTCCTCCGCCTCCTCTTCCTTCGGGGGCTCTGGGCCACGCGGGCGGCGGCCTCGCCCTTCGCGCGGGCCTCGGCGGCCGCCTCCGCGCGGCGCAGCGCCTCCTCGGCGTCCGCCTCCTCGTCCGCGGCGGCCGCCTCGGCCTTGGCCGCGCGCTCCTCCTCCGCCGCCGCCGCCGTCAGCGCCTCCGCCGCCTCCTTCATCGCCCGCGCCGCCGCCGCCGCCCGCCGCCCCGCCCCGCCGACTCGGCCGCCGCGACGGCCTCGCGCGCCGACGCCGCCGCCGCCCGCTCCTCGGCCTGCGCCGCGCGCTCCGCCGCGGCCGCGAACTCGGAGAGCTTCGCGGAGGGTCCCCGCCCCGCAGCCGCCCCGCCTCCTCCTCCGCCGCCGCCCGCTCGGCCGCCGCCGCCGCCGCCGCCTCGCGCGCCGCGGCGGCCGCCTCGGCTGCCGCCTGCGCGACGCGCGCGGCGGCGGCCTCGGCGAGCATCGCCTCGCGCAGGCGCCGCTCGAGGGCCGCCACCTCTTCCCGCCGGCGCGCCCCGTCCGCCCCCGCCGCCTTCGACGCCGCCTCGGCCGCCTGCGCCCGCTCCACCTCCCCGGCGAGGGTCCCCTCGCTGTGGCGCCAGAGCTTGCGCGCCGGGCCCCGGCTCGGGTTCCCCGACACGATCGCCTGCATCATACGCCGCCGCAGCGCCTGCGCCCGGTCGCGGCCTCGGCTGCGGCCCGCCGGCTCGCCCGGCTTGCCGCCCGCCGCCCCGCGCGCTCCGCCGCGGCCCGGCTCCGCCACTGGTCGGCCGAGGGCCGCGCGGCGTCGGCCTCGGAGGGGGCGTCCCGGGGCGGGCCGCCGGCGCGGCCGTCGAGGCCGAGCCTGGCCGCGCGAACGAGAAGGCCGAGGAGCCCGAGAGCGACCGCGCCGTGTCTGCGGGCGGCGAGCCGTCAGCGAGCGCGCCGGGGCAGCGCGGCGGGGCGGGGCGGGGCGGGGCGGACAGTGGTCGCGGAGGGCGAGGGAGACGGAGTGGGCGGCGGCGAGGAGGACGAGGAGCGGGGGCCCGCCGAGGGCCGTCAGGGCGAGGCCGAGGAGCCACTTGGGGACGCGCGGGGCGAGGAGCAGCACGGGCGAGGCGGCGAGGCCGACGGGGAGGTAGTAGGCCCGCGCCAGCCGCTCCAGCTCGGCCTGCATGTGCGGCGGGAGCCGCGCCGCCCGCGCCGCCACCGCCCCGCCGACCTCCCCCGGCCCGCCGCTGCCGCTCCAGCAGCCGCAGCTCGGCGAGCTGCGCCCCGGCCCGCGCCGTCCGCTCCGCCACACGCCGCGCCAAAGCCGGGTCCGCTGGCACCCGGCTCGGCTCCTCCGCCGGCGCCGGGCGGCCGCGTCGAGCCGGCGCCTGCGCCGGCGCCGGCGCGGGGGCGGGGGCGGCTTTCGCCACAACTTCGGTTTCTTTCGCCTCAGCGTTGGTCTCTGCCGCTGCGTCCGCCTCCTCCTCCTTCTCCTCCTCCTCCATCTCCTCCTTCTCCTCCTGCTCCTTCTCCTCCTCTACCTCGACCGCCGCCGCCACCGAAGCCGCCGCAGCCGCCTCCGCCGGCGGCGGCTCCTCCTCGCGCTGCGCCGGCGGCTCCGGCTCCGCAGAAGCCTCCTTGACGCGCGCCACTTCCTCCTCCTCCGCCTCCTCCTCCTCGGCCGCCGCCTGCTCTACCCGCTCCTCGGGGGCCGGCACTGCCCGCTCGGCCCGCCTCGTCATCCTCCGCTTCGGCGGGGCGAGCCGGATGCCGCCGGCCCGCGCCGGCGCCGCAGCAGCCGCGGGGCGGACGGGCGGCGGGGCCGGCGGGGCCTCCTGCGCGGCCTCCGCGAGGTCCGGCGAGGGCGGGCGGGAGACGCGGACGGGCTTCCATGGCGCCGGCTTGGACACGTAGATGCCGAGCGCGGAGTGGATCCCAGAATCCGCCTCCCAGTCGATTGGGCTCAGCGGCGGCGAGCCGGAGAGCGGCGGCGAGGCGGCCGGCGGCCGCTGCGCGGCGCGGCGAGGCGAAGGGGAGCGCGGGGGCGACCTGCCGCGGGGCGGGGAGGAGCCCGGGGGCGGAGGAGGAACGGCGAGCCGGCGCGGCGCTTGGACGGGGACGCCCGCGCGGTCGGGGGGGCGGCCGCCGGCCGGCCGAGGCGGGGCAGGGAGGGGGCGTAGCGGGAGGCGTCCCACGCAGGCTTGCGCGCCGGGGGCTGCTCCTGGGGCGCCGCCGCGGGGCGCTCCCGGTCGCTTCCTGACGAAGGGAAGGTGCCAAGGCCGAGGGAGAGCTGGACGTCGAAGGAGGGGCGGCGTGCCGGCCCCGCCAGCGGCGGCGTCCCCCCGTCCTCCTCCTCGTCATCGTCGAACACGCTCCTCCTCCGGCCAATGGCGTTCTGCCCGTCGTCCTCCGGCGGCGGAGGCGGCGGCGGGAGCCTCTGCGCCCTGGGCCCTCGGCGCGTTCGCTTCTGAAGGAACGGCTGGAACGGCTGGAACGGCCGCTTGCGCTCCTCGGACGCGCTGAACACCTGCGGCGAGTCTGCGGCATTGCGGCGCTCAGCGGATGCCGCGCGGGGCCGGCGGGCGGCCACGCACCGTACGGCCCAGAGGGGTCCGGCGCGCCCCAGATCCCTCCTGCCGCCTCCGGCACGACTGCTGGCGCGAAGCTGCCGCCGGTGAAGGGATTGTTGAAACCTGCAGGTGCGCACACCGTCGGAACTGCGTTGAGTGTGCAGGCGGGGCGGCGGGCGCACTGCTCCCCGCTCGGTCGGGCCGCAGCGGCGGGCCAAACGGGTCGAAAGGGTCTCCTTGGAACCGAAACGCCGCTCCGACAGTTTCCGCCGCAGAAACACGGTCCACAGACGACGGATCTGCCCCGAATAGGAGTCGGAACTGGGCGGCAGCCCGGCGGCACAGCAGCACAAACCCGCCCGAGCCAGCGATGGATGGACGAGCGCAGCGCCTGCTCTGTCGTGCGTCCACGCTGCTCTCCTGCGCAGCACTGGGTTGCCGAAGAGCCGACTGGCGCGGCGGAGCTGGGCCTCGACGCCAGCGGATGCCCTTGTCTCTGCCACCGGAGATTAGCGCCAGCTCGCCGAACGAAGCTAGATGTTGCCAGCGGTAACGACGCACCGCTGACGCCTGCCCGTGCCGCGGACTTGCGCGGCGGAGCGTCTCCGTGCGTCGATCGGCTCCGGCAAAACTCAAGCGTCGGGGCCGCCGATCTATCCGGACCGACTTGGGCCGGTGCCCGGCCGGCCAGGCCGGCTGCCACATACATCGCTGCGGAGCGCTGGCTTCTCCCGCGAACTTGTGCTCGTCGGGGGGTACAGCCGCAGCAGCGAGTCTCTTGCCTGCAGCGGCCGGGCATGGACTGCGGGGCCTTCGGCGGCGTGATGATCCCGAGCGCTGTGTCCCTACGAGGGCGACAGCTGTTCGCGCGTAGCCTCGCCGTTAGCCAGACGACCCCGATCGCCGGCCTTCAGCGGTCCGGGCTGCGTCAGCATGCGTACGCGAGGGCAGCTTTCGCCTCGGTGACGCTCGAGGGCGCATTCGCGAGCACTCGGTGGGCGCTCGCGCTCAGGCGCGGGCTCGCGGCCAGCTCCAGCGGCAAGCAGCCGCTGCCGGAGGCCGCTCAGGCAGCTAAGAAGAAGGCCGGGGACGAGGGCGAAGGCGCGGGAGGCGAAGGCGGTGAGGTCCCCGCGACGGTTGATCTCTCGAGCATCTTCAAGCAGGCCCTGCGCGGCGACCCCGTCATGAAGCGGATCGAGAAGCAGCGTCGCCAGGGGCGCCTGGAGGACGACTTCGAAGACGACGACTTGGATCTGGACGAGGAGGACGAGGGCGGGCTCCTGCCCGAGGACGTGGACGCGGAGGAGGAGATGGCGGCGGCTGCGGAGCGCAGGAGGCGCGCGTACGTGCCGCCGCCGGTGCTCGACGAGGACGGGAACCCGCTCGAGGACCTCACGGAGGACGAGATCCGCGACCTGCCCCGCCGCGAGCAGGCCCGCCCCGATCAAATCGCGCCCGCCCACGCAGCCGACGCGCCCCGCAGATGGACTACATGCACCGACGTGCCTGCGAGCTCGGACAGGACTCGTACAAGGACATCGAGACGGGGGACGAGGCGCGCGGCCCGCCGCCGCGCCCCGCGGCGGAGCGCGGCTGACGCCGGCGCGCAGGTCAAGACGGCGGTGTACCACCTGACGCGGGGCGTCTGCTGCGAGGAGAAGGGCTGCAGGCACTGCCCGTACGGGTGCGTTGCCCCCCCGCCCCGCCCTCGCCCCGCGATCCAGCCGCGCGCTGCGCAGGTACGTGTCGCCCGGGGTGTGGCGGGAGACGCACCTGCCGGAGCTCTTCCGCGGCATCGAGCTCAAGCCCTCGACCGAGGTCTGCCTCGGCTGCGGCTCGGCCTTCCAGGTCCCCCCGCCCGCCCCGCCCCGCCCCGCGCCCCTCGCCCGCCCCGGCCGAAGGGCCGCCGCGGGCAGTGCGAGGACGAGCGGCAGCCGGGCTTCCTCCCTGAGGCCAAGATGAGCGAGCTCCCGTCCCTCGCCGCCGAGGTGCGCCCCCCGGGGCTCCCGGGCTCCCCAAACCGCGCGGCGAGGCCGGCGGCGGCGCAGGGCCGGATGGCGATCTGCAAGCGCTGCTTCCAGCTGAAGCACTACGGGAAGCTCGCGCAGCTCGAGATGAACCCCGAGTGCGCCCCGGGCCTCGCCCGCCCCGCCCCGCCCCGCCCCGCCTCTGACCCCCGGCCAAGGGACTTCCGCCGCAAGCTCGCCGGCATCCGCAAGAAGGACTGCCTCGTCGTAAAGATCGTCGACATCTTCGACTTCCAGGTCTGCTCCCCCGGGGGCCCTTTCCCGGCCGCCCCCGGCAGCGCCTTAACCCGGTACCCCGCAGGGGACCTTCCTGCGGGACCTCTCCGCGATCGTCGGCGACAACCCCGTCATCCTGGCCCGCCCGTACCCCCCTGGCGCACCGGGCCGCGCCCCCTGACACTCCCCCTTCTCCCTCCCACCAGGTGGCGAACAAGGCGGACCTGCTGCCGGCGGGGGTCAACAAGGAGCGCGTCATGACCTGGCTCCACCGCTGCACCAAGGCCCGCCCGCCCCCTCCCTCTCCCCCGCCCCGGCCCCCCGCCTGACGCCGGCGCAGACGATGGGGATCCGGGTGCTCTGGTCGATCCACCTCATCTCCTCCTTCACGGGCGACGGCGTCGAGCAGCTCGCCGAGGACATCGACTACGGTGACCGCCCCCCGGCGCCCCTTCCCTGAGCCAGCCAGAGCCGGCCCCGCCCCTGAGCCGGCCCCGCAGCGACCCGCGGGCGGGACGTCTACGTCATCGGCGCCGCCAACGTCGGTGCGCCGCGCCGCGCCGCGCCCGCCGCGCCGGCGCGCCTCACCCCGCCCCAGGCAAGTCCACCTTCATCAACCGCCTCCTGAAGCTCGCCGCCGGCGGCACGCCCGGTCCGCCCCGGGCCTGGGCCCCGCCCTTCCTCGCCCCACCCTACCCCTGAGCCGGGCGGGGCGCAGGGGCCAAGCCCAAGGAGAACTTCGTGACGGCGTCGGCCGTCCCAGGTACCACCCTCAATCTCATCTCCATCCCCCTCTCCTTCAAGCGCGTGCGCTCTACCCCCGCCGCGCGTCACCCTCCGCGCTGGGGCAAAGCCGACGGAGCCGGCGGCCGCGCAGAAGGCGGCCGCGGCGGGGGCGCGGAAGCCGCCGAAGGGCCCCAAGCGGCCCTCGACCCTCTTCGACACCCCGGGCATCCTCATGCCCCACCAGGCCCGCCCCCGCCCCCGCCCCCGCCCCGCTTCCCCGCGCCCCCGCTGACATCGCCCCCGCAGCTGACGCGGTACCTCAACACCGACGAGCTGGCGGTCGTCGTACCCCGCAAGAAGCTCCGGCCGGCCACCTTCCGCCTCACCGTACCCCTCCCCGCCCCGCCCCGCCCCGCCCTGCCCCTCGCGCCCCTCACACGAACGGGGGCGGGGCAGGCGGGGCGGTCGCTGTTCCTGGGGTCGATGGGGCGGCTGGACCACGTGGAGGGGCCCCCCATCCTTGCCACCGTCTTCCTCTCCCAGGCCCGCGCCCCCCCCCCCCCCCCCCCCCCCCCCCGCCCCCTTCCTGACGCGGCGGCGGGCCTGCAGGAGATCGTGCTGCACATCACCAGCACCGACAAGGCCGACGAGATCTTCCAGCGTCTCGCCGGTACGGTCCCCTCCTCCCCGGCCCCCGTTCCCTTGGTTTCTGACGCGGGGCCCGGGGCAGGGACGACGCTGACGCCGCCCTTCTCGGCGGAGCGGGTGGCGGAGCTGGGGGCGATGCGGCCCTGGGAGTACGGCTTCGAGGGCCGCTCCTGGACCCAGGCCGAGGCGGACCTCGTCTACTCGGGCCTCGGCTGGGTCTCCCTCGCCTCCGGCGCCGGCCCCGTCCGCGTCCGCGCGTGGGCGCCCGGCCACGTCTCCGTCACCGAGCGCATCCCGCTCATGCCCTTCGACGTCGGGAGCCCCGAGAAGGTCACGGGGGCGCCCATCATGCGCACCCCGAAGGCCAAGGGCAAGGGCAAGGCGCCCAAGGCCGCCGCCGGCGCGGGGGCCGCGGAGGGGCCGCCGGCGCCGAAGAAGAGCGGCGGCTCCCGCCAGAAGCGCGAGGCCGAGGAGCGCCGCGCCGCCAAGCGCGCCGCCGCCGCCGGCGGCCCCGCACCCCAGCCGTAGCCCCGTCTTGCTGTTTCACCCAATTGCATTGCAGTATAATAATCGGATCTTCGAGCCCTCGACTGTCTCGATCGTTGCTGATTCTAGCTCATGATCAGCGGCTGTTGGGCAGTCCTCGTAGTTCGAGCCGCGGAGGAGTGCCGCTCAGGAGGGCGTTCAATTGTACCGAGAGGCGGTTGCGGGAACCGAGGGGGGAAGAGCTATATTTTCTCCTCTTGAACCATAAGCTTACCGAGAGGAGAAACGCCCTACCGCGAGAGTAGAGGAGAACCCTTCGGTATAAAAGGCTGTAGCAGAACTCTTTGCATGCGGTAGAGCGCGATCGCGAGGTGCGCGAAATTCTGCGCCCAGCCCCCGTCCGCGTATTCCACGCCTTGTCGTTCGACGTCGACGTCGTTCGCATCTGATCACGACGGCCGCGTGCTTTCGGCAGGTTTCTCGGCCGGGCGGCGCGCACCGAACCGGCGTCAGTGCGCCACGCGACGAATTTCGCGCCCGGGGGCAAGTGCGCGATCTGCTGTTCTTTTTTATTTTTTGCGCTGCTGCATCGAGCGCGCGCGCGCCTCTCCGCGCACTGAATTGGCGCGCTGCGCGAGTTTTCGAACAGGCGCTCCTCGCATCATGGCGCGTCCTTTCGAGTTCAACTGGGGCGCGGCCGGGGGCCTACCTCCGGCCCAGGCTCCGGACCCGCTTAAGGTCCGTCACACCGCGGCGTCATTCTAGATCTGACGCGCGCGCGCACGTGCGAAAATGACTCCCGGCCCGCGAATTAAATCATAAACTCTCTCGCCCAGGAACCCGGTGACCGGAGCCGGATGTCGACGTCGACGCGTCCCCCGTGGAAAACGAGGCGACCATCGATATCGTCGATCGCGAGGATCCGCCGCCTGCGGCCGATCCGACGAGATGGAAATATTACTCCGACGTTGATCACGAGGTGCATATCGCGCGCGCGATTGTGAGCGGAGCGCCCTCCCGGGCCCGGCCCCGTCAAAATAGTGCGGCCAGGATGACGAGGATGCATATGCCCGCGAAATATCCAACAACAATATTATTAATGCGCCGGTGTGTTGCGCTCCGCGGCGTAGAATGGCGCGCGCCCGAATTTTCGCGAGTTAAAGCAGCACGCGCAAGCGCAGGCCCCGCGCACGCCGGCTCGCCGAGGGCGCGCGGGGTCTGTGATCATGAGCTACAAGGAGAGCGAGGGATCCGGATCTGATGCCGAGGACTCCGGATCCGAGAGCGAGGTCCGTTTTTTTGCGCAATCAATCTGCGTTTTTTTTCTAAATCGTCACATTCGTGCGCTCATGATCAGGAGCCGCGCGCCTCCGCTGTGAAGCGCCGCCGAGTCCAAGGCTCCAATGCGGCGACCCGGAGCAAGCTTAAGACAGCAGCTGCAGAGCCGGCGTCTCGCAGGTGCAATATTAATCGCAATACTCACGCTTCTTATTGTATGGAACATTTCCAACGCGCTAGCGCTGTACATGTTAAATCTGGATTTCCAATTTTGTTTTGCAGGCTTGGCAACAAGGATAGTCGACGTCGCAAGGGCACAATCGAGGCGCGGGCTCCGAAGGTTTGCCTTCCGCGACGTACCATCGAAATTAAAACGTTCCGATACGCATACCTACGGTGAATTCCGAATTTTGACTCCAGATTTAATTTGCGCAGAAGGCCCTCGTTCGCTTCCTTCCGAACGACGGCAAGCACCCCGCGACGGGGCGCCTCGTCGAGAAGTTCATCTGCGGCAAGCTCGAGTCCCGCGCGGTGCTCTCTTTGCTTTCGGGTAGGGTTGGCAGCTTGAAATTTCAAGCCATTGAAATTGCATTGAAATTGAAAATTCAATTTCAATTTCAACGTCGCCCGTTGAAATTGCATTGAAATAGAATATAAAAATAATAAAATATATTGAATTTCTCCGTTTTCGCACCCTCAGCTTCCCCTTCCCAGCCCCTCCGGCCTTCCCGGGAGCCCTCCCAGCCCGTAAAGAGTCTCAGAGAGTGAGAGTGCAGTCGATTAGAGACAATTCAGAGTGAAAGAGACTCTCTGGCAGAGTCTCTGCAGTGCGTGGGGTCTCTGCAAGTGCTGCACTGCGGATTGAAATTTCAATTGAATTTTCAAAGCTTTCAAAGGGTCGACTTTCAGTTTCAACGCCAAATTTTTGAATTTCATGAAATTCACCAACCCTACTTTCGGGGCGTTCCAATTCGCAACATCGATTGCGATGAATATCTATTGGATTTTATTTGCATTTGCGTATGCATGTGAGCCGCCGATCATGAGCTAGAGGCCTGAATTCGAAGAGCAGGTCGCGGACCAGTACATCATCCGGTACATCCTGGCGTGCGTCGGCCCGAGGCGCTACCGCAGGGCCATCAAGAAGAAGTGCCCCGCGCGCCTGCACAAGTTCGCCTCGCGCCGCATGCTCAACGGTGCGCCACTAACCGCGTCTAGCTATAGATCTGCAGCGGCGATATTTAATTCTTATGCAATTGATGATCGCCCGGCCCGCGGCACCCGCAGCGTTGATGGCCGAGTCGTGGTTCAAGGCACTCTTCCCTGGGGGCCGGCAGGAGGGCTACATCCCGTTCGCGCGCCTCAGCGCGAACAGCTGGACGGATGACGACGAGGCGGTCTTCGAGGGGGCGTGGGAAGCGTTGCACACGGAGCTGCTTCCCCTCCTCATTGCGGAGCCCGCCATCGACGCCGCCGCCGCCTCGCCACAGGTCTCTTAAGCTTGCACACTTCATTGCGAGCTTTATAAGAATAGCTTTATATAGATCATAATTAAATCAGACGGCGGTCTGTGAGTAAATTAGAAAATTCCGCCCTCGAGCTCTGACAACGTTCGCTCGCAGGGTCGCTCGGACAACGAGGACGAGGACGGGGATCCGGAGGACGAGGAGGACGAGGAGGACGAGGAGGAGGAGGGGGATCCGGAGGGCGCCCCCGAGGAGGCGGCGGTGCCGGGCGAGCCGGCGAGCGCGAGCTCGAGCTCGTGGCCCCCGCCCTCGAGCTCCAGCGCCCCGGCCCCGGCCGCCCGCGGCCATGGCCAGGTTCGGAAATTCTAATCGGCGACAAATAGAACTTTAATTTACAGAGCTCGTTCAAGCCTGACGTCGTTCAAGCAGCCGGCGGCGGCTCCCCGCGCGGGATCTCAGGGGAGGACCTCCTCCCAGGTGCGCGCTAATATTCCTTTCTCGTCATTAAATCATTTTAGCTCGCCCCATGCGCTGGCACTCGTGTTGATTCCGTCCCGCCACTGGGCCGCCAGTCCCGCCAGCGCCAGGCGTCCTCGGCCGCGGCATCCAGCCCCGCGAGCCCCCAGCGGCAGGTCCGACGTTTAATCTGGGCTCACATTGCTTGCGATTTCCGGCGCCGACCGCGGAAGTCTGAAGCGCGCCGCAGGCCAGTACCGGTTTGCCTCGGGCCGCCGGCGCCGCCGCGGCCGCCAAGCCCTCCGGATCCGCCGGCGCCAAGCGCCCCGAGGCAGCCCCGGCCGCGGAGGAGCCGGCCGGCGCCGGCGAGGCCGACCTCCGCGACCGGCGCGCCCGTCGCGAGGGCGCGGCCCCCGCCCCCGCTTCGAATTCGTCGCGATCGTCAAAGCCGACCGCCGGCGCCGGCGCCGGCACTGGCGCCGCGCCCGCGGCCTCCCCTGCCGCGCAGGCGGGGCCACCACCCCGGCCGCGGCCGGCGGCCCCGCGGCCCCGGCGCCGCTCCAGCCGGCGCCGGCCGCGGCCCCGCGGCGTGGGCGGGGCCCGAGCGGGAGCAGGAGGCCCCGTGGGGGCCGGGGCCGCAGGGGAGCGGGCAGCTGAAGCTGGGGCGGGTCGGCGTGGAGGGCGACAAGGTTGTGCGGCGGGTGCGGCTGGCCAAGTGGCCGCCGCCCCTCGGCGGGTGGCCCCCCGAGGCCCACCTCGTCGTCGTGCGCCCCTCCGCCTTTGCTCCCCTTCCTCGCGCACTTAAATTGGCTCTGATCGACTTTTCAATTCTGTAACTAAAATCGCGATCGGCCCGCAGCCGATCCGTGAGAGCATGACCATGACAGACATTCTCCGCCGCGCCACGAACCGCTTCGGCAACCCCGAAAAAGGGGTGCGGCCGCCTCCGGATCCTCCTCCCTTCAAGCTTATTAAGTTAGCTTCGCGCCGCGCAAATCAGACTGATGGTCGAGGGTCGCATGCGCAGGAGAGGATCACGAGGATCCTGTGCTACGACGAGGCGGAGGGGGCCGTCGTGGGGACCGTGGAAGACGTCTCTGACCTCATCGAGGACCTCTACTTCTGCTCCTAACTTTATAGGCTCGAGCTCGTGCCACGGTGTACATTTTCGCAGAAAAGAATGGACTTTTTCGCGATCGCCTTCTCTAGATTTCGCGTCGACGTCGGTTTTCGCGCCTTAGGCTACTGCAATACATTTCTATGAAGTTAGCTCAGCGGCTAGAAAGAAAGCAAGTGCAAATCAATATCCATACAAAGCAACCATGCCGCGACGGCGGCGGCGGGCAAGGCTAATGTCATATAAATGTATTGCAGTAGCCCGATAAATAAAATCCCGGACCCGGGAGTCCAGTACTAGTAATACACTGTGCAACACCAATATGTACGATCGCATCCTCGCCGGCTCGCCCCGCCAGGCTGCGATGCCGCCGGCGGCGGCGCTGGCGGGCGGTGCGCATGCGGGCGCCCCAGCTCGAGAGGCACAGGCCTCCGAGCTCGAGCCTGCGGACGGGGCCGGCGCGCTCTGCAGGGCTTCAGAGGAGCTGCTCGGCGGGGCCGGCGAGGGCGAGGATGCCGGCGTCGTGCGCGTCGGCGTCGGCGAAGGCCGCGCCCGACGCCTCCGCCGCATCCGCCCCGTCCTCCGCCTGCACCCCTCCCCTTGGGCGGGGTGGGGGGCGGAGGGGCAGGGCATGAGGCGCGGCGCACGTCGGCGAAGGGCTCGCCGTCGGCGGCGGCGTCGAAGCCGTCGGCCGTGTACGCCTGCACGGAGGCGGTGAGCGAGGGGGCGCCTCGGGGAGAGGGGGCGGGGGCGGCCCCGCCCGCCCGGCGCGCCGCGGCGCGCACGGTGACGGAGTCGTCGGCGGCGGCGACCTGGTCGTCGTGGTCGAGCTTGAAGCCCAAAAAGCGGCGGAGGCCGGTGGCCGGCGCCTGGCGCGTGGCGAGCGGCGCGTTCTGCTGCAGGGACGCCATACCGTTCCGGCACCAGATCGCGTCCTGGCCCTGGACGGGCGACGGCTCCGCGATACTGTAGTTGGCCGGGCAGCAGGCCATGGCGCTCTGCGAGGCGGGTCGGCGTCACTGGGCCGCGGGCGGCGAGTCTAGAGGGGCGCGGGCGGGGCAGCCTCGCCTCGCGGTAGGCGTAGATGGGCTGGCCTTCGCCGTTGCCCTCCCAGTTGATGTTGCCGCCATACGAGTCCATGATCGCCCGCCCGCCGATGGTCGCCGAGGCGACGATCTGGTCGAGCCAAGTCGGCATGCGTCCCGTGCCGGCCGCGGCGGCGCGCGGACGCCAATTGCAAGGCGCGCGCACCGGCACAGGATGCTTTCCGGCAGGACAATACCTCAGACCGGATGACGTCAGGATTTCTGCGCACGCGGCAAGCTTAAGGTGGGCACGCATACGGCCGGCCTCGGCGAACACATGTACATCCGACCGCATACGCGCAGAACGTCGCGCGGCCGGAGTGCCAGCCGCCATGCATATGGCCAGCGCGATCTATCCGGCGCAAGCGCCTCCTATCCACGTGCAACACGCCGCAAGGAGCAAAAACACTCGGTGACTCCAGTGACTCACTATCGGTTACGTAGGCGAGCTTGCCCGCGTCGTTGTCGGGGTATTTCTCGAGCAGGAAGCGCTGCTCAACCAGTCCTTGGAGGAGGGCAGCCTTGAAGCTCATCGGCATCTGCTCAAGCGTGAGCATCGGCGGGCAGTCCCGTCCGGACAACGCGGCTCGCCTCCGGGGTAGGTGCAGCTGCGGCGGCCATCTTCCGACGTCTAGGCTTTCGATGCGCGACGGGTGGCCTAGGCCTGGCGCTGAAGAGTCTCGAAGCTGTTTATCACCTGGTGAGGACAGAGGTGTACCCCTGCCGGGCGCCCGCCTCATGATCCGCGCGCGGCCCGCGAGTTTGTAGCCGTGCCGAGCCGCCGAGGCCCGCCGTCGGTGCTGGAAACCAGGACCGGAACCAGGCTGTGCTGGGCCGGGCTGGCCGCCGGGCGCCGGGCCCGCGGACGGGCCGAGGCTACGCGTCACCTTGCCAGGGCCCAGGGCTGGCCCAAGTCTCGTTCTTGAGGCGCAAGGGCGATTAATTCCAATAGTGTATTAATTACGAGCGCGCCCTCTTTCCACGCGCGCGACGCCCCGGGGCGGGGCGGGGCGGGGCGGGGCGGGGCGGGGCTAGCGGGCGGTGTGGGCGCCCGAGAGGGAGAGCCCCTCGAGCCTGCTGACGGCGCGCTGGAGGGAGGCCCCGTCCAGCGCCGGCGGGGGCCCCGGGGCCGGCCCCGCGTCGGCGCTGCGGGCGATCGAGGCGACCGAGGCGAGGCGGGAGCGGCGGGCGCCCGGCTGCAGGCTGCCCCGCGGCTCCTCCAGCGCCGGGTCCCGCAGCACCAGAAGGAAGTTCGGCACCGGCAGCTCGTTCTTGTCCAGCCACTGCACGCGCCCCGCGGGCCGGCGCCGGCGCCTCGTTAGAGAGGCGCGCGCGCCGGTTGCCGCCCCTCCCGCGCGCACCGTCCGCCACGTCTTGGGGGGTATCCCCGCCTGTTCGGGGGTACGCCGTCAGGAGGCGGCGCGGCGGCTCGGAGGGTACGTCGCGACCGGCGCACCACCTCGCGGAGCTCGTTGATGAAGTACTGCACCCGCTCTGAGAGCTGCGCGGCGCGAGCGCTCGGTACCCCCGGCCCGCCCCGAGAACGCGGGTACCCCCGGGTGCGCGGACCTGCTCGCGGAGGGAGAGCCCCAGCACGATGCCGTACAGCTTGTTCGCCGTGAATTTCTCCCCCTCTTCCAGGTCCCTGCGGGGCGCCGGCGTGAGGGGAGGGGCGCGGCCGCCTTGAGGAGGGCGCGGGGGGTACTTCTTGATCTGCTTGAGGAGGCGGAGCTCGATGGCCGTCGGGCGCGTCCCGTTCGCCTTCTTCTCGAAGACTGCGGCGGCGCGGGACGGGGTGGGTGGCGGGGGCAGGAGGTCGGGAGGGGCGCGGGGCGGGGCGGGGCGGGGCGGCCCAGGGGATGGGGTGCGGACCCATCTTGACGAGCTTGGGCCACCAGGCGTTGGAGGAGAGGGCGGCCGCCCGCGCCGAGAGGTCCATCTGGCGGGCGTGGAGGGCGAGGGCGGCACCGCCGCCGCCGACCTGCGGGGGGCGGCGGGTCAGGAGGGAGAGGCTGAACACCCCCGGGGGGGCGGGCGGGCGGGCCTGGAGGGCGTGGTCGACGGCCTGGAGGCGCCGCATCATCGACGTCGGCCGCTCGGCCTCCATCCTGCCCGGCGGGGGTCAGCCCGGCGCGGGGCGGGGCGGGGCGGGGCGGGGGGGGAGAGAAGGGGCGGGCTTCTGGATGGCGCGGAGGAGGCCGAGGTCGAGGGCGGCGCGCCGCTCCGCGAACTCGCGCCGCCGCGCCACCACGTCCCCCTCTGAGCACGCCGCCCGCTCGAGGAGGGGACGGGGCGGGGCCGGGGGCCGGGGGCGGGGGCGGGGTGGAGGCGCACCGGGGAGGTGCCAGTTGGGGGGAAGAGGTCGTCGGGGATCTCCCCGTCCCGCCCCTTCTTCTTCTTCTTCCTGCGCCCCGCCGCTCCAGCCGCGCCGCAGGTGGGGGAGGCGGGGCGGCGGGGCGGGGCGGGGCGCGGACCCGGGGGAGGCGCCGGGGGAGGCGCCGCGGGCGGCGGCGGCCTTGCTGGGGGCGACGACGTTCTCCACGAAGCGCTCCAGGCTCTTCTCCCACCGCGGCGGCCACAGGCTCTGCGCCCCCGCCCCGCCCCCGCCCTCAGCGCGCGTCGGAGCCGGACGCGGCGAGAGAGGGGCGGCGCGCCTGGCCGGGGAGGCGCGCGGTGGCGATGGTGGCGTGGCCCCCCGCCGGCTGCGCGTGCCGCGGCGGGTGCGGCCGCACCGCCACCGGCTGCCCGTCCGGGCCCAGCGGCGCCGCCCCCTGCGCCCGCCCCGGCCCCTCGCACCCCGGCCCCGGCGAAGGGGCGAAGTGTGGGAGGATGGGTACCGAGATGGTCCTGCGGGATGCGCGGGAGACGCGCGAGACGATGCTGGCGGCGTCGCTCGCGTCCTCGCCCCCGCTGCGGGCGCGCGTTCGGGGCACGCGGGGAAGGCCCGGGGGGCGGGGCGGGGCGGGGGCGGGGGCACCTGGCGTGGGGACCCGTGGAGGGGTCCCCCGAGGTGGAGGGCCTCGACTGGTCGCCACCCCTCCGCCCCGGCGACGGCGGCTCCGTCCCCGCCCCGCCCCGGGGCCCGGCGACGGCGGCGCCTCCGCCCCGCCTTGCTCGCCCCAGCGGCGTCCCCGGCGGCGACTCTGACGCGTTCTCCCCCGCCGCTGCCGCCGCCTCTGCGCGCGCCAGCGCCCGCGAGATCGGATGCGTGCGAGGGGGCGCGGGCCGGCAGCGGCGGCGCGCGGGCGGGACGCACGGCGGGCGGCGGAGGCCGGCAGGGAGACCCGCGTGACCTCGAGCACGCTCTTGCCCGCCTGCCGGACAGCCTAAGAGGGCGCGCCCAGCCCCCGTCGGCACGGGCCCCGCACCCTGCACTTCTTGCGCCGCAGGTCCGAGCCCCGGATCTCCTGCCAGAGCTGCACGTACCCCGTCTTCGGCTCGCCCCCCCGCGTCGTCATCGGCCCATCGTCCTCGACCTCCTCCTCGGCTGCGGGGACGGGGGCGCGCGGCTCAAAGCGGGTACCAGAGGCTGGGGCGGGGGCGGGGGCGGGGGGGGCGGACCGAGGTACTCCTCGAGCTCGAAGATGAGGTCATCCCTGCCCCGGATCATCGCCTTCTTCTTCTTCACCGCCTCCTGCTGCTGCTGCTGCTGCTGCAGGACTGCCCGCGGCGGCTCGGCGCGGGGGGAGAGGGGCGGGGCGGGGCGGGGCGGGGCGGGGCGGGGCGGGGCGCACGCTCGGCGGCGTTGTGCTGCGACTGCCTCCGCGTGAACTTCTTCGAGTAGCGCAGGTGGAGGTCCGGCGGCCCGAAAGGCACGTAGGAGGTCCCGATGGAGCAGAGCCACCCCGTGTGCGCCCGCTTCTGCGGGACCCGCGCGCCGCGCCGGTCGGCCAAAGCTTCGCCCCGCGGCCGGACCGGAGCGCGCGGACCTTCTCGCGCTCCGCGGCCTCCGCCAGCAGCTCAGCTTCTGTCCGCTCCGTGACATATGAGAGCTCCCTGCGGGCGGAGCGGGTCGGACGGCGCCCTAGCCTGGCGAGGGCGGCGGGCACGGAGAGCGCGCAAGCTAATCCCTCGGTGAGGCTGAGATAAGATGAGCGTTTAGTCCTGAGTTGGAGGAGGCTGGCGGCGGCCGGCGGCAGGAGCTAAGCCAAAGCGCGCCCTTGACGCAGCCACGCAGGATCGGGCCACGGCTGCTGTAGCTAGCGATTCCGCGCATGTGGCCCCAGAAGTCGCTCGCGCGACGGCCGCTACAGCTATTTTCGCACCGGCGGAGGCTGACGCGCGCGAAGAGAGGCCCCGGATCTTCCTGCTGCGTCGACTTGGGCTGCTTGAGTGCCCCCTTCATCTAACGAGAGGCCGGACGGCCCACACTCAACCTGCCCTCCAGGCCACCGCAAAGAAGATTTGCACAACGCGCCGCAGTCCTGGAGCCGTTAGCTACACCCAGAATCCAGGTATGAGGCCCGCCGGCCGCAACGAGCAGCTCGGCTGGGGGGTACGCCACAAGGAAAGCGAAGAGCGGCCAAGACGGCCGGATGAGCGCGGCAGGCGGCGAGGTCACCGAGCAGACTATCCTCGAATATAGCGGCGAAACCAGCCTCGTAACAGTCCGAGAGGTACGTGGCCACTCCGCTCCCAAGGCTCGCCGGCCGGACGCGCGACCGGCGCGCCGCAGGTCATCATCCGGGATGCTGGCATAGCCAGCTTCCCTCAGCAGCTCATCGAGCAGCTCGCCTCTCTCGAGCTCTTGTCGCTATCCAACAACCGCCTCACGTCCATCGAGCACTTCTTCCCGCACCTGGTGCGCCGTGGGCGCATGCCTGCACGCCCTAAGTCCGTACCAAGCGCTGCGGATGCGCGTGCAGAGCGGGCTCGTCGAGCTCAACGTCAACTTCAATTCGATCTCATCGATCGAGGGGATCCAGTGCTGCTCTCGCTTGCAGAAGCTCTTCCTCTCGAACAACAAGATCCGATACATCTCCCCGCTCCTCAACCTCCCCTGCCTGCAGTGCGCCGCTCCTGGATGAGCGCGCCCGACGCCGGCCGGCCGGCCGCCGACCTCCGCCGGCAGGACGCTCTCGCTCTACCGGAACCACATCCCAGCCTTGGACGCCGTGCTTCCCGTTCTGCAGACGCTCCCGTCCCTGCGCGAGCTCGACCTCGACGGCAACCCGTGCTCTACCCTCAAGGACTACCGCCACCGGTGCGCCGCCCCGCCCCGCCCCGCGCGCCGGCGGCGGCTCAGCGGGCCGCAGGATCGTCCTCCAGCTCACCGTCGACGCGCTTGACGGGGAGACCCTGACCCCCCTCGACCGCGAGCTCGCCGAGGACTTCTTCATCAAGGAGGGCATACCCCCGCACACGATCCGGCCCCGCACCGCCGCCGCCGCGCGCCCCGGCACCGCCGCAGGCGCCCGCCCCGGCTCGGCCCGGCCGGCGACCGCCCGGCCCGGCACCGCGTCCCAGCAGCAGCAGCTACAGCAGGCGTACGAGAGCGGGCGGCCGCTCACCGCTCGGCCCGGCAGCGCGCGCCCCGGACCGCGCGCCCCGGCACCGCGTCGGCGGCGGGCCCGGTCTTCAGGAACCTGGCGCTGACGGAGAGCGAGGCGGGATCCTGATGGAGTACCTGGCGCGCTCCGAGGGGAGCAGGGCCGCCGCCCTCGTCGAGGAGCCGCGGGGGCCCTCCCAGCCCGACGTCCTCGTCGTCGAGCACGGCGACGAGGAGGACGAGGAGGAGGACGAGGATGAGGAGGGGAGGAGGAGGAAGAGGGGAGGAGGGGGAGGAGGGGGAGGAGGGGAGGGAGAGGAGGAGGGGCCGGTGGGCGAGGAGGGGGCGGGCGTGGGCGGGGGAGACAGCGCAGCGGACGCAGCGGCGGCGCTGGCGGAGTCGACGGCGGCGGTGCTCGAGCTCGTGGACGACGAAGCCGGTGCGCCGGGGCCCCCGCCCCCGCCCGCTGCCGCCTCGCCGGGCAAGGCCTGCGCGGCAGCGGGCGTGGTCACGTCGCGGCGGCCGCTGGTGGAGCGGCTGCGCGGCACGGCGGACGCGATGCAGCGCACCGAGGAGCTCCCCGCACACGCCCTCGCCCGCTCCCTGTCCGCCCCGCCCCGCCCCGCCCCGCCCCGCTTCGCGTCGCCGGGCTTCGTGTCGCCGGAGCCGACGGGGCGGGGCGGGCAGGGTCTTCGCGCCGTGCGCGAAGCCGCGGCACCAGATCTCGTCGGACCCGCAGGAGGCGATCCAGCGCCTCCTGCAGAAGGTCGGCGAGCTCGAGGCCGAGCGCGAGGCGAGCGTACCCCCCCTTTCCGGACGGCGCCGTACCCCGCCGACCGACCGACCGACCGACCGCCGGGCCCGCAGGAGCTCATCCGGCAGCACGGCCCCGCCTGGCTCCACAAGCGGGTTGAGGACCTCGTCGCCGTGCGTCCCGTACCCCCCGCGCACCGATTGCGTACCCCTCCCTCACCCCACGGGGTACAGGAGAACCTGCGGCTCTCGCGCGAGAACAAGAACATGTATTCCCTATACGAGGAGTGCCAGGAGCTGCGCGCCCGGCTCAAGGCCCGCCGCCCGCGTGCCCCGCTCGGACGGGCCCCGCTTGAGCGCTCCCGCGCAGAGCTACGAGCAGCGGGACAGGTTCCTCGCGGCGGCGGGCCCGGGGGCGGCCGCGCAGGCGCTCGCCGCGGCGACGGCAGCCGCCGTCGCCCGCCCCGCCACTGCCTCCGGCCCCAGCGCCGCCGCGGCGGTCCGCCCGCCCCTCCCCGCGACGCCGGCCGCCCGCCGAGCGCCGCGGCCCCAGGCGAGGTACCGGGAGCAGGCGGCGGACGAGGTCATCGCGGAGGGCTCCACGGGCGGGTGCCCCCCCCCCCCCCCCCCCCCCCCCCCCCCCCCCCCCGCGCCCGTCGAGGTCCACGGGGCGCGGCTGAGCGCTGGGCAGGAGCGTACCGAAGGAGGAGTACGAGCGGCTGCTGCGAGCCTTCCGCGAGATGTCAGAGAAGTACGAGCGGGAGCGGGAGAAGGCGCGCCCCGGGGCCCCGGGAAGAGGGAGGGAGGCGGCTCCGCCGGCCGCTGACGCCGGCGCGCCGCGGCAGGTGGAGGCGCTGCGGCCGCTGACGGCGCGGCCGGGGACGGCGATCGGGGGGCCCGCGCCGCCCCCGCCGGCGACGCCCTCGCCGCCGACTTCGACTTCGGCGACGGGTTCGACGCCGAGGCGCGTACCCCCCTCCCCGCGCCGCATCGTACCCCCCGTCGCCCGACGCCGACGCGGCGGGGCGCAGCTGGCGGAGCTCTTCCGGAGGAACGCGCAGACGCTCAAGAAGATCAAGTCGGACATCCAGAAGACCAAGCGCGCCATGGCCGCCCAGGGTCCGCCCGCCCCTCCCTCGGCCCCCGCCCCGCCCCCGCCCCGGGTCGCCGGCTCAGGCGCCGGCAGACGCGGCGGAGGCGGCGGACGCGGCGGCGGCGGCGAGGAGCGCGAGGCGGCCGGCGAGCCGGGGAGCCAGGGGAGCGGCGGGAGCGGCGAGGCCGGCGAGGCGGCCGCCAAGCCGACCTCGGCCGGCTCCTCCTCGGCCCGCCGCCTCTCCGGGGACGGCGCCGGCCTCCCGCCCATGCCCCCGCCCCTCTCCTCGCCCCACGCCTCCCTCCGCCGCGCCCTCTCCGCCGGCAGCAGCGGCGGCGGGGGCGGGGCGCCGGTGCTGCAGGGGAGCGCGGGGCGGATCCGGCGGACGGCGGCGGCGGCGGCGCTGCTGGACGCGGAGGAGCGCGCCAGCGACGGCAGCGAGGGGGAGGAGGGCGCCGGCCCTTCGTTCCCGCCGGCCCCGCCGGGGGCGCCCCAGCAGCTGCCGCCCCCGATCCCCCCGCCCCGCGCCCTCGCCGGCGCCTCGGGGCCCCCGCCCCTCCCGCCCCGCCCCGCGTCCATGGGCCGCCCGGGCTCGGGCTCGACGCCCGTCGCCCGCGCCTAGCTGTATGAGCCTGTATCGCTCGCTCCGCCGCGATCGAATCACCCAGCTGGTATTGCTGAGGAGCGAGTCGAACCTTCTGTAATGCCGCACCATCGTAATCGCCGCTGGAATTCGAACTGGCCCGCCTGTAGTGCGCCAAATAAAATGGCGCGCCATCTTATTTTTATGGCGCACGCTTTTGAGCCATCGCAGAAAAAAAGGCGCCGGCCAGCGCAGCCGGAGCTTTGCGTTGGGGGGGCTACTACGACTCCCAGCGTATGATGCAATAGTACTATAGCTACAGGTAGCGCGCACAGCAGCAGCCGGCAGACAGCACTGCGGCAGCGGGCGGGGCGGTCCTCACATGGCGCCCAAGAAGGGCAAAGTGGCTAAGCTAGGCGAGTCGAGCGACGCAGCAGCGGCTGCGGGAGCCGAAGAGTCGGCGGCTCGCGCAGGGCAGCTGCAGGCGCCCGCGGAACCAGTCGAAGTGCGTGTTCTCGCCGACAGCCGGCAGAACGGAGGCCTTACTACGACCAAAGGTTCGATACTCTTGAGCTGTGATGCGAAGGCGCGCACCGGGCGCCGCGCTGATGCCCGACCGCGCGTGCACCTTGCCCGTGACGCAGCGACGGTGACCATCGAGGTCGAGGGAGGCACGGGATGGCCTGCGGAGCTCTTGAAGGATGCGGAGCGGCAGCTCCGCTTCACGCAATCCGTCGGACCTGCGGGCCTGGACCTGTACTTCTACGATCCGGAGGCGGACACCCTCGATCTGAGGACTGCGTCTCGGAAGCTGCCGAAGCTCAGTCCCGGATGTTTCTTCTACGTCGTGCGGCGGGACATGCAGCCAGCGC
Organism: Cyanophora paradoxa; assembly: GCA_004431415.1. Lineage (NCBI taxonomy): Eukaryota > Glaucocystophyceae > Cyanophorales > Cyanophoraceae > Cyanophora > Cyanophora paradoxa. Next base: position 59,857 of record QPMI01000710.1, read on the forward strand.
ACGAGGACGGCGACAGCAACGCCGACCCCGAACTTGTGAAGCTCATGAAGCGCGGCAAGGCGCAGCACGCAGCTGCAGCGCCGGCGCCCCAGACGGTTCAGGCGGCGACTTCGTCGGACTCGGCGCAGCTGAGTTCGCTCGTGGAGGCCGTGGCCTTGCAGGTCCAGAGATCCGTCGGAGCTGCGATCGCCTCTGCAGGTGAACCTCGAGCAAAGAAGAGGCGGCGACAGGCGCGAACTACCTGAAGGAGGACACGGATGGCAAGCGCGGCACTGGGGACTGCAACACGGCACGGGACGTCGTGCGGCTACTGTGGGACGAGCCGATCGAGGGATCGGGGGGGAGTACACTCCGGAGACATGCCCGCGAGCCTGGCTGTTTCTCAAGGTGCCGTCCCTTAATTTCAGTTATGGCATCGAGTTAGAATTTAAATTTATATCTCAAGCTCTCTCGCGGATGCAGAAGTGCGGGGCGGCACCCGCAAAACGCACGACACGCTGAGCAGACTGCGGCCGCTGCTCACCCCATTCGACAAGGAGGACCTCAGCCACCTTCAATCCCTCACGAGATGCAAGACAGATGTCTATTTTCATAACATTGAGAACATGTGCGTGCGTTGAAGATGGGCAACGATGCCACGCCCCTGATGCGTACACTCCGAACAGACTGTGCATTCTAAGGATGAGGAAAGCGGAGCAGGAGGTGCCGGACGATCACTACAAGCTCAAGGGCATCTCGCGACCCGGCATTCTGGATGTCGCCGACTTCATCCTAGGGAGTCACAATTTGACGGTGATGGAGGAGAACGTAGCCGGCTGGATGGATGGCAAGGACGCGGTGGACAGGGGAGAGTGAGCAAGAGTTCCATTATTTCGAGCAACCGATACGAAACTGACCGGTGGAAACAATTTACCACGCAGGTACCAGGCGACGGGGCGAAGAGGAGGTCCAAGAAGAAGCAGGAAATCGAACATCGCGACTCGTTCGAAGGTACGCGGCGCTGTTCCAACGCAATACCAACGCATATGTCAACACCTCGCAACGCATACGTTGATTGACATACGTTGAATAGTGTTGACGTACTCAACTTCCCTCCGTGTTGCCACGAGGCTCACGCGCACTTTTGCACTTGCAGAGCCGGCAAGGAAAATGCCAGAGCAGAAGGGCAAGGCACGCGCCAGCGCCGCCCGACAGACGAAGGTGCGCGATGTGTACAACGCATGCAGAACGCATCGTCAACGCAAGCGTTGATATTGCGTTGTCTGCGTTGCAAAGACACAGCGCAATTTGCGTTGATTCCGTGCCCGCAGAGTCCGACGAGGAGGATGACGTAGAGGACAAGCTCGAGGACGACGACGAGAGCGGGAATGAGGACGAGGACGAGGGCGAGGACGAGGACGAGGACGCAGAGGCGGCAAGCCCGAGGAAGCGCAACCGCAAGGCAGAGACGAAGGGTCAGGAGGCGAAGCATGCGAAGCAGGAAGCAGGGAAGCGCAAGAAGCAGGAGAAGGAGATGGGGAAGGAGGCGAAGAAGCCCAAGGCCGCAGCAATGACAGAGAAGGTGCAGTCTTAAAAACGCGGGCCGGGGCGGAGCCGCAGCACGGGCCGGGCCGGGCGGGGCCGCAGCAGGAGATGGGGCAGGCGGGGCCGCAGCAGGAGAAGGGACGGGCGGGGCCAAACCAGGAGACGGGGCGGGCGGGGCCGGAGCGCGGGACGGGCCGGGCGGGGCCGCAGCAGGAGACGGGGCGGGCGGGCCGGAGCGCGGGACGGGCCGGGCGGGCCGCAGCAGGAGACGGGGCGGGCGGGCCGCAGCAGGAGACGGGGCGGGCGGGGCCGCAGCAGGAGACGGGGCGGGCGGGGCCGCAGCAGGAGACGGGGCGGGCGGGGCCGCAGCAGGAGACGGGGCGGGTGGGGCCGCAGCAGGAGACGGGGCGGGTGGGGCCGCAGCAGGAGACGGGGCGGGCGGGGCCGGAGCGTGGGCTGCGGCTGCTTGGGCTGCACGTGCTGCGGCTGCTTGGGCTGCATGCTGAGCGGCATCCTCCTCCTCTTTCTTGAGAAAAGCTAGAATTCGCAGCTTGAGAGCCTCCTTGTTACCTGTGTGCGGCAGGTTTGCAGCACGGAGGAATGCCTGCAGGGGCTTGTTGGTGGTGTGCATGCCAGGGGCCAGAAGCTGCGAGAAAAAGGAAATTAGAAGAGGAAGTCCAACGCAACTGCACCGCAAGCGTTGAATTGAAGAACGCAAACGTGTGCTTTGCGTTGCTAAAAAAACGCACCCGTCGTATCCCATCAACAGACGGGATGGGGCCGTACTTGTCGTCGACAGGGCCATCTGCTGTTGCATTGTCGGCGACGATCGATTCTGCCGTTGCGCCACGCTGGCGCGGAATGATTTTCTCCCCGACACTGGCAGTCTCCGGGTAGATGCGCTCACGCTTGTTCTTGCACCCGTACTTGCTGCACTGGCAGCTCGAGCAGCACACCAGGCCGCTTGTGAAACAGCCGCATTTCTCTGGAAGGCAGCCATCCCTGCACTTGCACGGGTCCACGTCGAGACCGGGGGCCTGGCCACAGAAGCTCTTGAATGCTGTCATGAGAGGAACGGTGCCGTTCATTATGTTGTTCGCACGGTTCTCCTCAATTGTCTTCCAGATTGTCTGCATCCCTGCACCAGTTCTTTGATGAGTGTGCAACATTCGTGCAAATGGGACTACCCCTGCACGTACCGCCCACGAGGTTCATGTTGATCAATTGTGCTCCCTGAATGGGAGTGTCAATGAAACCCGCCATCGTCCTGATCGTGTAGAGGCCATGCCGGACGTCCACCACTTCTGTGACGATCCCAGGTACCCTTGCTTGTAGGAGGACGTGCATGCCGAGCTGTTTGACAAGAACGGCCACACGATCCCCGATACTGTAGATAACAGGACCTGCTCCCTGCTTCTCCGCGCACGCCTTCATCTGGTCTCTGTACACGGCAAGCCGTGCGCATGCCTGGACATTCCCGAATGCACGCACAAACTGATCGATCTGTCCAACGCATGCGTTGAGAATGCGTTGGATGAGAGTGCGACAAAATTTGCAATGAATTGAAGGCACTTACTACGTAGAACACCGGGATGTCCTTCAAGAGCGGGCTCTCCGCCCTCTGCAGAAGAGCGTTGGCGATATCTTCTTCGTACTTCGCCATGTCATCGCACACTCTGTTCACTTCCTCCATGTTTGCAACCTGACAACACAATTACCAACGCATGCGTTGGGATGCGCAGACATTCCGTTGCGCACTCCGAGGAGGTCCTCAATGTCCTTCTCGGTGTACGGCCTTGTCGGATCCGACGGTGGCTCAATTCCCAAAGGCCTTCGTGAAGGTCTGCGCCCGGTCATGGCCTCGATGGGTGTCATCTTGTGCCCGTTCGCGAACTTCATGCTGTTGTGGGACTCCATTGCCTGAGAATCCAGCATCGATCAGTGCACTTGGAATTTTCAAATGGGGTATGAAAAGGATTTTAAATACATCGGGAATGGCTAGGGCCCAGTTCGCCCAGTCCTCCGCATTCTGGTTCCGGCGTTCGTAGCAAATAGCCTCGAGCGTCGGCTTCGAGTCCCTGTTCGCGCGCTCCACAGAGCCCTGGTGCTCTGGAGTGTACGGTTTCCCGTAGGCGATGGACGAGTTCGGGTAGGCCGCCATAAGGACCTTCATGATCTGCCATACTCCGTTAACATAATTAATATTGAAGTTTACAAGAGATATCGGGGAATTTCACATCATTCTTGAACTCCGATCCGTTGTCGCAGGACAGGATTGTGCATGCGCCGAAGTAGGCAAATTTCTCGCGAAGACGATCAGCAACTTCGCCTGCGCACTTTGATTCGCAAGCCTCCAGGATGAGGAAACGAGTGTAGTGGTCCTGCGTTCGCCGTTGTTCGTTACCGGATGCAGAAATCTGCGCATGACCGTGCCGAAAACTGACCTTTATGGCCAGGACAAATGCCCAGAATCGCGGAATGACGTCCGTGACAAAGACCGTCTTGTAGCAGCCCGGAAATTCGGGATCCGGGATTTTCTTCTCGTACCGGCACACGTGCACTGCTTGCTCCCAGTACCAGACCCTCTCGAGCTCGCCTGAGCTCTCATTCCACTTCCACCCCGGCAGCCACTCCTGCAACTCCCAGGTAAATTTTAACACGTGGCCAGGCGCATCAATAGCAACATCTCACCATGCGGGGGCAGGGGCCCCATGCCTTGGGCATCTCAAAGAAGTCGACAATTGCCCGATCCCAGAAACCAATCACCTTGATTGGATGGAGGATCCCGTCGGGCTGCCTCCTCTTGTTCTTGAGCTTGCAGACTGGACTGCAGCCCCATCCCCACGACCGCAGGTGAGTCTTAGTCACGATTGGTTTGTCTGTGGTCAGAAAACTCACCAAATCTTGACGTAGATGCGGACCAGGTAGCGAGGAATCGCGTACCTTTGCTTCGCATTGTTGTATACACCGGTGCCACCTTTGTGCCCGCTCTCAAGGTGTTCGCGCTGCGCACGATCATGACCGCGTCACAAACAGTGCAATGCAGTGGACATAAAAATTAAAATGTATTCTGTTCAACGCATGGTCAACGCATGTGTTGAGAATGTCCAACGCTAGCAACCCAACGCTTGCGTTGAAGATGCGTTGCGCGTGCGCAGAGAATTGCGTTGTAACGCGATCGCACCTGGATGCAGATGAAAATGTCCTCGTCACACACCAGCTCCCTGCCCAGTGGGGGGGCGTCGCCCGAATTTCCTCGCTTCAAGCGGTTGTCAACCTGCTTCTCCACCACCAGCCGAAGCTTGCGCCTTGGCCGCGGGTTGGGCATGGCGAGCTCCTCCGCTGTCAGGTTGTCTGTCGGATCTGGAACCTCGCGCAGCGTGTACTTCCCCCTCATGAACTCGCGCCAATTCTTCACCCGCCTCACATGCTCTGGGCTGCCGCTGGGCTCGGGCGCGTCCGGGTTTTCGAGGATGTACTTAACGTGTTCGATGTCGGCGCGAGAAAGCAGCACCGCTCCGGGCTTCACACGCTGTATAGCGGCTCGATATTCTTCGAAAGTTACGCGCTGCACTGATGCTGCTGGGACCGGTTCAGCGCCTCGGGATTCGGCGAACATCCGCTGGACTCGGTGGCGAAATTCGGTGGTGTCGATGCGCTTGCCGGCTGCTGCGGCCGAGCCCTTCTTTTGTTGTTGCTGCCTCGAGCTCGAGCTCGAAGCCGCTGCCTCTGCTGGCTGTGATTCTGAAGCTGCTGCGCCATCTGCGCCCACAGCTGCAGGTGCTGGTGGCTGCTTCCGAGGGCGCCCGCGCGGCCGCGGCGGCTCACTAGTATTTGGCCGCTTTCGATTACGCGGCTTACTGCTCGAACTCGCCGCCTGTCCGCTCGAGGTGGACGGCGCCTGCTGGCCGCTCGATGGTGCTGACTGCTGTTGGTTGCTCGATTGCGATGACGATGCCGCTGCTGCGTTGCTGGGCATGTCGATGCGAATGTTAGGAAACAGAGTCTTGCACAGGAAGTTATTGCCGCAGAGCCCGGACAGATTCTCTGCGGGTGGACACCTGCATTCGAACTTGTTGGGAAGGTCTCTGACATCTGGATGCTCCCACCACCTCATTGCTGATGTGCCTGGGGCCGCGCCTTAGCCCGGCGGTAGGCTATAATGATAGGCGATTTCGATCGCGACAGCTAGCCTAGCAGTACTCCCCAACGCAAAGCTCCGGCTGCGCTGGCCGGCGCCTTTTTTTCTGCGATGGCTCGAAAGCGTGCGCCATAAAAATAAGATGGCGCGCCATTTTATTTGGCGCACTACAGGAGCCTCGAGTTTGCATGAATCCAGATTCTTCGATCGCGATGGGGCGGGTACAGGGTACACCGTAGCGCGAGGCCCCACCAGTGGGCCACCGGCCAGCTGCAGAAGCGCTAGCGTGGACTCCCGCCGTGGAGTCGCCGTGGACTCGCCGTGGAGTCGCCGTGGAGTCGGCGTGGACGCGTGGGGCCGGCGCGCGCGCGGAGGCCAGCATCGACTCTTATCTGATCGCTGGAACATAGAAGCAGCAAAAGGTTTCTGGTTTGGATTCTGAAGCCTTCACCGATGCGCTTGCTTAGGAGCTAGATACAGGCACGGGCGCGTACTGAGCGCCTCAGCAGCAGACGAGCACGTTGAACAGCATATCGCATTTGCATGCACGGCGGTTGCCCCATGCTTGCATGAGTTCTCGTGTTTGATTTCGTATTGGGGTGAATCCGGAGGCCCGGAGAGCTCACCTCGATTCTTCGAGAGCTCCTCAGCAGCGATTGCTTGTACTACGAAGCTGGTCTTCAGGCTTGTGAAGTCACGGAGCACCGCCGCGGCCATGAGGCGCCCGATCGGGTTGGAGCCGCGGTCAAAGCCTCGGCCTAGCTAGGACTACGTAGCCTTGCGCGGCTTGGCGGACAGCGCGTCGGTGGCGGCCGCGGCGCGCTGCAGAATGGCGAGTGTGGGGAGCCGATGGCCCGTCGAGCCCTTCGACGTGGACCACCTCAACCTGGCGAGCGCACGCGCACCTCCGAGCGCAATCTCGCGGCCGCTGACCCTGAGCCCTGCAGGTCTTCGAACGCGTGCTTGACCACCTCTGTGCGCGCGGCGACCGCGTGGGAGAGGCACTGCGCGCGCGCCCATGCCGGCCCTGCTCACGCACATGCCCCCGCCGCAGACGCGCCGGCGGAGTGGAGGCCCGTGGCGGAGTATGGAGAGCTCGTTGCCGAAGCGAGGTGAGGAGGGGGCGAGCGCGACCGCCGGGCAGCGCCGCGCGTCGCCGCGGCCGCGCCGGCCCGGCCCGACGGTCGGCGCGCAGGGAGCTCGAGCGCCCCTTCGCGGTGTACCGGTGCGCGATGCACATGGAGGTCCCCTTCCAGTTCGCCGTGAGGAGCGTCATCTCGCGATCCCGCGCCTGCGAGGTGCCGCCGGCTTCGGTCGCGCGCGCTCTCAGCCGGCCGAGCGCGCGGGCCCCGGCGCAGACGAACGCCTTCACGAAGCGCCAGGACGAGATCGCGCGGCTGCGGAACCCCGACCCCGGCGACCCCGGTCCGCCCCGCCCCCGCCCCGCCCCGCCCCGCCGGAGCCGGCGGACGGCGGCCGGCGGCCGGCGGAGCTCTGACGGCGCCTCGACAGACGAGATGGGCGCTGTCATCGTCTTCGACAACTTGCAGATTATCTTCTGTGCGCCCCGCCCCGCCCCGCCCCGCCCCGCCGGCCGGGGGCGCCGATGGCGAGACGGGGCGGGGGTGGCAGCGTGGCGGGTGAACACGGTGATCTGCTACGCGAACCGGCGGTTGCAGGACGGCTCCTGCCTCGGGGTCAAGGTCCCCATCGACCGCGACGAGGACGGCGTCTGGCGCGCCGCCTCCCGCCCCCGCCCCGCGCCCCGGCGCCGCCTCACCGGGCGCCGCGGCGGGCAGGACGACGCGGCGGCACCTGGAGAAGACGTTTGCGCTCTCGTACTGGCACATCGTCCCCGCCGGCGCCGGCTGCCGCCTCTCCTTCAGCTGGATGGACAAGGTCCGCCCCGCCGCGCGAATGTGCCGCCCCGGGCTCGGCGGACGCCCCTGACTCGGACGCGCGCGGCAGCCGACGATTCCGATCATGCGATTCTTCCCGCTCTCCCTCACGCGCCAGCTCTTCGCGCGCGCGGTGGCGCTGAACACCGTGCGCCCCCCCATAGAACTCCCCGCCCTGGACTCGAGCCGGCGCGCAGGTCGGGTTCCACCGGGTGATCCTCTCGGACCTGGGGGCGGCCGGGGGCGAGGCGGCTCGCGCCCTGGCCGCCTCCTCCGCCTCCACGGGCTTCTCCCGCCGCCTCTCCTTCGCCTCGGGCAGCGCCTCCGCCCCCGCCCGCTTCACCTCCGGCCTCGGCGCCTCCCTCGAGGGCCCCGACCCCTCCCCCTACGTCATCCTCTCCTGCCGCCCAGCCGCCGCCCCCGCCGGCGACGACACCGACCGGGCGCGCCCCAACGACCTCTTCTGGGGCCTCATGGGCGTCGAGGCGCGCCCCAGGCCCCCGCTGGCGCCCCCGCTCCCCGCCCCGCTCACTTCCGCCCTTTCCCGTCGCTTGCAGGCGGACGAGGGGCTCTACGACTCCTACTCGCCCTCCTCGGGACTCCCCCGCGACCACCACCCCGTCACCGCCCAGGTGCCACCGCCCTGCCCCCCTTCTTCCCTCCCCACCCTCTTCCCTTTTCTTTCCTCCGCGCGAACCCTGCGGGACAGGTCATCGAGGAGGACGCGCGGACGGCGCCGGACCCGAGCAGCGCGATGACGGTGCGCGGGGCGGGGCCCCCTGCGGGCCCCCTCCCTCGAGCGCCCGGGCGGGCGCCGAGGGGCGGACCGGCAGTTCGGGGAGGCGGCGCGGGCGACGGTGGACCTCTCCGTGCACCTCGAGCGCCTCGCCATCTCCAGGTGCGAGGGGCACCCGGCGGCCCGCCCCCCGCCTCGCCTCACCCTCGCCCCCGCGCCCGTAGCGCCGCCGCCGGCGCCTCGAGCTCACAGTACCCCTCTCCGGCCGCCCTCGCCCTCACCAGCAGCGGACCGACGACGCCGCTGGAGGGCGGCGGCTCGGGGGGCGGCTCGAGTGCCTCCTCGCCGGCGCTTGGGCCGCAGGCGGGCTCCGAGGGCAAGCCCCGCGCCCGCCGCCGCTCCGACGTCGACGACGCCGAGCGCGCCGCGCCCCCCAGGCGGACGCCCCCCGGGCACCCCCGCCGCCCCGCGCACCCGCCCCGCTCCGTCCGCCGGCCCCGGCCTCCCCCGCAGCGCGCAAGGCCGGCGGGGCCACCCGAGGGGGCAGCCCGCGGGAGCCGCCGGGGCGCCGCAGCCCGCGGCCGAGGTGGGGCCGGCGCACGAGAGCGAAGGCCGCCCGCGCGCCCGCAGGCAGCGGCAGGCGAGCGAGGGCGCCTCCCCCTCGCGGCCCGCCCCGGGGCATCCCCCGGCTACCCCGCCCCCCCTCCTCCTCCCTCAACTTCCCCTCCCTCGCACCCGCCACCTTCGCGGGTGCCGTGTACCCCGGCGGCCTCGGCCCTTCGGCCCCCGGGCCCCCGCCGGGGCCCTACGGCCCGGGGACGCGGGCGCACGCGGCCGCAGCCGGGCCCGGGCGCGGTGGCGCGGCGCGAGGCGGGGATGCCGCCCGAGGGCGGCCCCGGCCCCCCGCGGGGCCCGTCTTCTTCTTCCCGGAGACCTTCCAGGCGGACTGCTCCGTGGTCCCGCCCCCGCGCCCCACCCCCAGCTCCCGCGCCGCCCGCAAAGCCTCCGCCATCGCCGCCGCCGCCGCCGCCGCCGCCGCCGCCGCCGCCGCCTCCGCCTCCGCCTCCGCCACCTCCGCCCCCGCCCCGCCGCCGCCACACCCTCTGGAGCCCCAGCCGCCGCCGCTTCGAATCCACCCCCCGCCCGCGAGGCCGCCCCGCCGCCCGGCAAAGGGCCGTGACCGCAACCCGGCGGGCCCCGTGGACCCGCCCGCATCGTCTTCTCCGGTCGACGTCTCTGGAGATCCGGATCCTCGAGACCAATCGATGATTCAGCAAGTTCGCATACGTGAAATTTTTGCATGCATCCCCTCCCTAGTGGTTTCCCTGAGAGCCCTGCCGGCTACAGGAAACGTGAAAGCTGTCCCCGCTTGGTTCCATTTGACTCGCATCTACGGTCAATATATAGATCTCCCGAGTCCGCCTCGAGCTCTGCATTTGATCGCAACTCTGCAGCCTAGTCAGTGTAAATGAAAAGTACTTTCGTTAGCCTAGTATACGCAGTACGCTAGAATTCGTTCTCCGCGCTCTTTGAGTTCACATCTAAATCGATCCGCTTGATGCCATGATGCGGGCCATGAGTGCTCGGCATACCGCGGGACCGGGCACACCAGTACCGGTACCATGGCCCGGTGGCCACGATACGCATGCGAACCGTGAACGCGACTTGCGCATGACGCCGTGACTCAGTGACGTGCACACTCCCCGGAGAGAGTCCGTGCCACCGTACGGTGTGTGATGCGTACGACCGCTGCAAATTTGTAGCTCCGTAAAGACGATGTCTATGCCCGAGCTCCGAGGCTCTAGCCTCGGAGCTCGAGGGGCCCCGCGGCCCCCGCCTCGACTCCGAGACTTGGCGCCGGCCGCGGCCGGCGCATGCTCAGCCCCGGCCGAATTGAAAACCCTAAATTCTTCAGAAACGCGGAAGAACAGCCTCGGACGATACCGGAAAGGCGCCACAGAACTGCAGAGTGCCGTGGGGGCCGCGAGGGGGCCGGGGCGGCTCACTGAACGCGGGGCGGCGCACAGGGCCGGGGCCGGGCGAGGGGCGCAGATCCAGGGGAAGCCGGTCACGTCATTCCTTGGAGTCCTCCGCGCCGCCCTCTTCCGAAGCCGCCGCCGCCCGCGCCTTCTCGTACGCCTCCTTCTGCGGGGAGAGGCGGGCCGAGGCTCAGCGCTGCGAGGCTCCGTTCGGAGGGCCGCTTCGAACCGCGAACCTGCATCTGGACGAGGCGCACGGGGGCCACATCGGTGAGCCAGCGGCCTGCCGCCACGGCCTGCAAGCGGCGGCGGTGAGCGCGGAGCGCGGCTCAGAAGCGGCGGGCGGCGCCGCGGCGCGCCTTGTTGGGGTAGAAGACGTAGGTCCCGATGCCGGCGCCGAGGATCGCCCTCCGCACCGCATGCAGGCGCGAAGCTGCGGGGAGCACTCAGGCCGGCAGCTCGGGCCGGGGGCGGGGCCGGCACGCACTGAAGAGCGCGGGGACGGCGAGGGTCAGCGAGCAGGCCGCCACGCCCAGGAACGGATATTGCTTGCGGACGTCCTTGAGCGTGCCAAGGACCGCTGCGGCGGCAAGGCACGTGAGCTGCAGCGCTCTAAGGTCTCGCGCGGCGCCGGGGCTGCCAGCGCGCGAGGCGCGGCCATTGGGGCGCTGGCGCACTGTCCAGCACGGAGCCCAGCATCGCAGAGCCCTCCTTCACTTCAACCTGAATGGAAGAGCCGGCCGACTGCGCGCAAAGGTCGGCCACGGCCGCGCGCGACGGAACCTGGCGTGGAATGGCGACTCACGTCGACGGTCTCGGCGACGCCCGTGATCGCCTCTCGGGTCGTCCTGATCACCGCGCGCAGCGGCCCGCCTTCGCTGGACTCCTCTGTCATGGTCTTTGGCGACCTCGTACTTGTACCCCCCAAGATGGTGCGCATGCGGCGCTGCGGGGGCAGCCGAGCGATCTGAGCTAGTGCGCAGGGGTCCAAGATAGAGTACGTGTCCGCCGAAGGGCTCCGCGTGGATGGGCGGCGCCCGCACGAGATCCGCAACATCCGCTGCAAACTCGGCGTGCTCTCGCACACGGACGGCTCGGTGTACCTCGAAATGGGTAACACGAAGGTTATCGCTGCAGTGTACGGTCCCAGGGAGGTGCGCTCCTGCCGCCGGCGCGATTAGCTAGCGCCCGCCGCGCCCGCCCACCGCGCCTGCTCTTCGCAGGTGGAGCGGAGGAGAGACATACAGTATGACGACTGCGTGGTTACATGCGAGTTCGGCATGGCCCCGTTCAGCACAGGGGAGCGGAAGAAGCGCGGCAGGACAGACCGGTGCGCCAGCCGGCAGATGAGCGCCTCGCCCGGGCGCGGCGGGCGACGGGGCGGGCGGGCGGGCGGCAGGCGATCGATGGAGCTGGCGATGTTCATAAGAGAGACTTTGCAGAGCGCGATCATGGGCCACCTGCTGCCGCGCTCGCAGATCAGCGTCTTCCTGCAGGTCCTCCAGGCTGACGGCGGTCCGCCCGCCCCGCCCCGCCCCGCCCCGACCCGCCCCGCCCCGCCCCGGGGCGCGCCGCTAGCGCCGAGCTCGCGGCAGGGACGCGGAGCGCGTGCGTGAACGCGGCGTCGCTGGCGCTGATGGACGCCGGCGTGCCGATGCGCGACTTCCTCTGCGCCGTCGCCGCCGGCTACGTCGACGGCACCCCGATCCTCGGCCCGCCCCGCCCCCGCCCCCGCCCCCGCCCCGCCCCTGCCGGCCCTCGCTCACCAGGCGGGCGCGCATGCGCGCAGACATGAACTACATCGAGGAGGGCGCGGGGGGGCCCAACTTCCCCGTCGCCGTCCTCCCCCGCTCCGGCAGGCTCGTCTCCGCCCAGATGGACAACAAGGTACCCCTGCCCCCGCCCCCTCCGCCGGCGGGCCGGCCCGCCCTCTGACCCGGCTCGACCCCGGAGGTGCCGGCCGACGTCTTCGAGAAGGTCCTCGCCCTCGCCGTCGAGGGCTGCAAACAGGCCCGCCCCCGCCATCAAAAGCTGTACCCCCCGCCGCCTGACCCCCCTGTCCCCGCGCAGGTGTGCGAGGTGCTGCGGGCTGCGGCGAGGGAGCACACGGCGAACCTCGCCAACGCGCGCGGCGTCATGGCGTTCTGAGGTCGGGGCTGTAGACGTAGGTGCCCTTGCGTTGCGTCAGGGTAGGTTCGTAGCTCTAGCTTCCATAGGAATTACAGTACGTGCAAAAATACATCGAAATCACATCCGAAGGCCGCCCCTTAGCGGCGGCTACGGGGGCCCGGGCCCGGGGCGGGAGGCGAGGGTGACCCAGGCCGCCCCGCGCTTCTCGAAGAGGCCCATGTCCCACCGCACCTGCGGGGCCCGCCTTCAGAGGGGATCTGAGCGCAGGGAGGGGAGAGGGGCGCGGGGCGAGCACCCCGGCGAGGGCCTCGGGGGTCCATCGCGCCGCGACGCCGCGCGCCCGCTCCCGCACGGCCGCCTCGTGCCCCCGCTCGAACCTGGCCGGGGAGATTTCAGGCGGCGCTGCAGGGCGACCCGAAAGTGCAGGCACGGGGCGCGATTGTAAAATTAGATTTCGAATCCGCCCGCACCCGTACGCCATACTGACGTGGAGCTGGCGCTTCAAGCGTACCCCGCTCGCAAGCGGCGGGCAACGCGCAGCAATCTGCCGGCGGAATTCGAATTCAGAGGGGGGCATGAGGGGAAAGGGGGATGTTGGGTGGGGTGGGTGGTGGGTGGTGGTGTGGGGGGGGGGGGGGAAGAAGCGGCGGGGTACGGCACCTGGTCCCTGAACGCGGTCGCAAACGCCTCAAAGTCGGCCGTGTCGTGGAGGTGCAGGCCGACTGGGGGGCGGGGAGGGGGGGGGGGGGGAGGGAGGGCGTTGCAGAGGGCGCGGCAGGGGAGGGAGGGAGTAGCGGGAGGGGGGGGGGGGAGGAGGGGGGGTTACGGGTCGCGCACCGAAGTCGGGGCCCTCAACGAACACGGCCCGCGGCCGCCGGTAAGAGGGCCGAGCTTCCAACTGCAGCGGGGCGCGAGGATACGCGACTTATGAGAGCTGGAGGCCCCGGGCGCCAGAGTGCAGCGCGGCCGGGGCCGGCCCCCGCACCGCAGCGCCGAACGCGTCGATAAGGAGCGCACGGAGGGCGTCCGGATCGTCCACGGCACCTTCCCCGCCCTCTCCGGGCCTCAGAAACCCCGTGAGCGTGCAGTGCCTGGGCTCGCGGCGCCGGCGTCAGTCCTGCCGCCGCCGACGAGCCGGGGCCGGGGGGTGAATCGCACGGGAAGTAATCGTGCTGCGCGTTCCTGCCGATGTCTCGCAAGATGCCGTCCTGGTACGCCTGCAGCTCCGCGTAGATCGGCCCCGCCGGCACGGCTGCGCGTGCAGATCAGGTAGCGGTAGCGCTCATAGCTTGCAACAGCTACTTACCGTAGAGTATGAAGGCGGGCTGGTCTGCGGGCGCCAGCTTGTACGCAGTGGGCGCCCTCGGCGTCCTGCATAAACGTTGCTTCGCCCCGCGCAGCGTCGCAGCGGGCTGTAAACAGCAGAAGCGCCTCAAGCCGGTCTCTGCCCGCCGTCGCGACCCGCTCGAGCGGGGCGCCTCCACCTTCGAGGTCGACGGCGGGCCGGCTCGCGGGACGGGCGAGGCGACGCGCGATACCGTTGATACGCCTGGAATCGAAACGCGGCGGTGCTCCAGGCACTGGAACAAGGAGGCGGCGAACATAAGGTTTGCACCGTACCCCTCAGAAGTGCGGCGCGAATGCGGCGCGGGGGCGGCCACGGCGGCCGCTGGCAGCCGAGGGACCAGGTTCGTGGCTCGTGCGAGCACGTACACGCTTTCTGGCCCGCTTCGTGGCCGGAGCCTCGTGCTTGGCCCATGCTGTCGTCGAATCGCACGCCCGCAGGCTCCTGTCGAAGCGGAGGGTGATGCGGTATCGAATGTCGCACCTCCGGTTCCCGCTCCGGACGCTGCTCAGCGGTCCGGACTCCAAACACTCGCTTCGATCGACAAGCCCGGAGGGGACCAGCAGGCGGCTGCACCACAGTCATCGCAGCGTGGATCGCGCGGCGGTCGTGTCGGCGGTGGCGGCCGTGGATCGGAGCCCGCGCCTGCGGATGGCTCGAGCGAGGGCGCCGCTGGGGGCGGCGGCAGGCCACGCGGGCTCATCTCCGGCGCGGCGGTGCTGAATGCACTCGTGAGCGGCCGCGTGCCCCGGCCCGCCGCCCCGGGCGCGCCCCCTGCCCGCGTCGTCGAGCGGCAGAAGGCCGACGGTCCGCGTGCGGGCATCCGAGCGCCGCCGGCGACTCCTGAAGCGCGCGGCGCGCAGAGGAGCGTAAGAAGCGCGAGGCGGACGAAGCGGAGCGGAGGAAGAAGGAGGAGCAGGAGCGCAGGCGCGAGGCCGAGGAGCGGAAGCGGCAGGAGGAGGCCGAGCGCAAGCGCAAGGCCGAGGAGGCGCGCGGGGCCCGCCCCGGCTCCTCGCGGCGCGGGGCGCTCATGCGGCGCCCGCGCCCGTGCAGGAGGAGCGCCGGCGCAAAGAAGAGGAGGAGCGGAAGCGGAAGGAGGAGGAGGAGCTCCGGCGCAAGCGCGAGGAGGAGGTGCGGGGCGCGGGGCGGGACGCCCCCGCCAGGCCGCAGGGCGACGCTCTCCTCCGCGCAGGAGCGGGAGCGGCAGCGCCTGGAGGCCGAGGCCGAGGCGAAGGTGAGCGGGGGGCGCCCGCCGGCCGGCCCCGCCGGCCGCGGCTCACGCGCACGGGAAGGCGCGGGCGGAGGAGGCGCGCAAGGCGCTGGAGAAGAAGCTCGCGGACCGCAAGGCGAACCTGGAGGCCGGGCAGAACCGGCCCGGTGCGCGCGGCGCGGCGCGGCCCCTGCGGTCCCCCGGGCGGGGGCGAGCGTGTGCGGGGGCAGGGGAGGCGTTCATGAAGGGGCTGGACACGTCGCTGAAGCGGAACACGGCCTTCGTCAAGAAGCTGCGCGACGGCGTCTCCGAGGAGAAGCGCGAGGCCCTCCTCCAGGCCCGCCCCGCCCCGCCCCCGCCCCGCCTCGCGCCGCTTGCCTGCGCCGGCGCCGGCGCTGATGCCGGGGCGCAGGAGGCGGGGCAGCTGAACCTGACGAAGTACGTGTCGGAGTGCGTCGCGGCGCTCGCCGAGTCCAAGCTCCGCCTCGCCGACGTCCCCGCCGCCGTCCAGGCCCGCCCGCCCCCCCACGTCCCGCCCGAGCTCGCCGCCCCGCCCCGGCGGCCCCGCGTCGCTGACGCGGGGCGCGGCAGATTTGCTCGCTGCTGCACCAGCGCTACGCCGACTTCGCCAAAGAGCTCGTCCCCGCCCTCGTCAAGGTGCCGGTCTCCGCCCCGTGGAGCGGGCCGGCCCTGGCGCGGTCCGAGCCCTGGCGCAGGCCTTCGGGGCGCCGGCCCCCGCGGCCGGCGAGTCCGAGTCGGAGCGCACCGCCCGCCTGAACCGCAAGAGGCGCGCGGGCCCCGCCCCGCCCCGCTCCCTCCCTCCGCCCTGTAACGCTCCCCCCGGCGCGCAGGGCGGTGATGCGGCTGCTGGTGGAGCTCTTCGTGTACGGCGTCCACTCCGACTTCGCCGTCGTCCAGACCCTCCTCCGCGACCTCGTCCGCCCCCGGCCCCGCCCCGCCCCGCCCCCCGCGGCGCCTCCCGTCCCAGCCGGGGCGGGGCGCAGATCCAGGGGGACCCCGCCGTCAACCCCAAGGCGGGCCCCGCGGACCCCGGCTACGCCAACCTCTCCCTCGTCGTCTCCTTCGCCAAGGCCTGCCCCCCCGCCTCGGAGTCGCCGGCGGCCGCGGGCCCCGCTGAGGCCGCCGGCAGATCGCGGGGGACGACGTGCTGGGCCTCTCCTCCCGCCAGGCCAACCTCACCCAGGCCCGCCCCCCCGCCCGCGCCCCCCGCCCTTCTTCTCCGAGGTCGCCGGCGGCTGAGGCGGCGGGTGCGCAGGCGCGGGCGGCGGCGCGGGCGACCTCGCTGGCGGCCGCGGGGCCCGCCCCCGGCGAGGAGGCCGGCGCCCCCAAGGGCCTCGAGGCCGCCACCCCCGAGCAGCAGAAGCAGGCCCGTCCGGCCCCGGCCCCGCACCCGCCCCGCGCCTCACGTGCGCCTCCGCCCCGCCCCAGGCCTGCGGCATGCTCGACACGTACTTCAACTTGATCTCCGAGCACCTGCGCGGCGTCCACCGGGTGCCGCGTTTCCTGCTCCTTCGCGCCCCCCTCCCTGGGCGCCCCGCCTGAGGCCGCCGCCCCCAGAAACTGCGCTCGGAGGAGCGGGAGGTCCAGCGCGTCCTCGCCTTCAAGGTCCGGGCCTCTCCCTTTGCGGGCGGGCCCCGCGGGCCGGCGACGGCGGCGGGCGGGGGCAGGGGGAGCTGGGCGAGGAGCAGTCCTCGGGGTACGACAAGCTGCGGAAGGCCCACGAGAAGCTGCTCGCCTCCGTCACCACGCGCGCCCGCCCCGCACGCCCGCCCCCGCCCAGCTCGCCCCGCTTAACGGGGCGCCCCGGGGCAGGCTGGCGGAGCTGCTGGGGCGGGAGGTGCCGGAGCTCCCCGAGGACGAGAACGTCACCCGCATCGTCGAGCAGGCCCGCCCGCCCCGCGGCGCCCGGCCCCTCCTCCTCCTCTCCCGGGGCTGACGCGGCGGCGGGGGAGCAGGACGCGGCGTCGAAGGAGCGGGAGCGGGAGGCGGCGGCGGCGGCGGCCATGATGGCCCAGCAGGCCACCTTCGTCGTGCGCCCCCGCTCCGCCCGCCCCCGCCCGCCCCGGAGCCCTCCACCGTGGGACCCCGAGCCGAGCCCCGGCCTGGCGGGCAGAGCGCGTTCGAGGACGAGGACACGCGGGCCTTCTACGAGTCGCTCCCCGACATCCGTGCCTTCGTCCCCGCCATCTGCCTCGACATCCCCAAGGCAGCCTCCGCTCCGCCCGGCAGCCAGCCGCCCCCTCCTTTCCCTTGGATCTGACC
Organism: Cyanophora paradoxa; assembly: GCA_004431415.1. Taxonomy (NCBI): domain Eukaryota; class Glaucocystophyceae; order Cyanophorales; family Cyanophoraceae; genus Cyanophora; species Cyanophora paradoxa. Next base: position 77,103 of record QPMI01000710.1, read on the forward strand.
GGCGCGCAGGGGGACGGCAAGGAGGGCGAGGGCGACGAGAAGGAGAAGGAGGAGCGCGGGCGCACGGGCAGCGGCGGGGACAAGGACAACAAGGAGAAGGCGGTGCGCGAGGGGGCGCGCGGGGCCTGGCGGGGAATGGGGCCTCATCCTCCGCGCAGGAGAAGGAGAAGGAGAAGGAGAAGGAGAAGGAGAAGGAGAAGGACGAGAAGAAGGTCTACGAGCCGAGCAGCAATCATATCGCCGAGTAGCTAACGATGTCCACAGGAGAGGGAGAAGGAGAAGGAGAAGGAGAAGGACGAGGACAAGGGGGCGGCTGCGTCGGCCACCCAGCAGCATCTCGAGCTGCTCCTCGCGCGTGCGCCCTATCCTCCCTCCTACCCGCCCGCCTTTGCCGAGCCGGCGGGGCGGGGGCGCAGGGCTGCCGTCGTGCGTGAGCCGGGACCTGATCGACCAGTGGGCCGTCGAGTTCTGTTACCTCAACTCCAAGGCCCGGCCCCTCCCCGGCCCCCGCGCCCCGCCCCACCCTGAGCCCACCCGCAGGCGACGCGGAAGCGGCTCGTGAAGGCGCTCCTCGGGGTCGGCCGCAACCAGGTGCCCTCGCTTCTCCCCCGCCCCCCGCCCCCGTCCCGCCGACGGCTGGCGGGCAGCTGGAGCTGCTGCCGCACTACGCGCGGCTGGCGGCCTCCCTCTCCGCCGTCCTCCGCGACGTCGGTCCGCGCCCCGCCGCCCGCCCCTTCCCTCCTCCTGCTCACCGGGGCGGGCAGGGACGGCGCTGGTGGCGGGCCTCGAGGAGGAGTTCGCTGACCTCCTCCGCAAGAAGGACCCCATCAACATCGAGTCCAAGATCAAGGCCCGCCCGCCCGCGCCCCTTCCTCCGCCCCTCGCG
>QPMI01000711.1:0-30184 GCA_004431415.1 Cyanophora paradoxa
CAAGAATCAGGACATATGTCCCGGGAATGAATGAGCCTTACATTATCAAAATCAACACAATCATTATCAACCTTCAGACTGCTGTCATTGATGTTATAGAGCCTTTGGGAAATCACTATAGATATACTGAGACGTTGCCTGCTGATATTTACGCATTATGTAGAAGAACAGATGGAGCAAGACCCCGAATTACTGTCCAAGTAGTCCAGTAGATAATTTCGGACTTGCTTTCCATTCACTGCCACTTCTTGACACACAAGATGACCAATATATTATAAGAGCTACCCAGCAAGGGGCTTACACAGTGATTATGTATGCTGAAAGGAATGATGAAATTGCCAGAGGAAATAGATTTGGTCAATATCTAACCACAAATTTATACAATCCCATTGGAGGAAGTGATCCTTTGCCTTAAATACTGCAATCTTATTGTTTTTTCTATTCTATTGGTAATCAAAAATGCTTGCCAAAGTTACCACATAGGTTACCATGTGATGCTTGATTTCCAATTCAGCCAACCAATTAGAGAATGTGGAGCTCTCTAAATGGCTCATGAATGTCAGTGAAGACATCATCAAGAAATATGGAATACAGGTTGTCCACAAACATGCTGAGATTTTTGATGGCACCAAATCACCCCCTGGATTTGCCCAAGTATTATTATTAGAAAGCCATTGCTCTGCTCATTGCTACAGTGATCAAGGCATGTTGGCAATAGATATATTCAGCTGTGGAAAACAGCAGAAAGGAATACAAGTTTTTGCTTTTTGAGCTGGAGGAAGGAGATAAACAAATGTGCTGTTGGTGGGGCAGTAATTAAAAAGAGATTACACCATGAGAAAGGAGATTTGAGGTTTAAGAGAGGGGCAGGAGAGGCAAGAGAGGCAGGAGAGGCAGGAGGGTTATATGTAAAATCCCACACAAGAGGGGATTCCTTAGAAGTTTACAAATAACCCTCCTGCCTCTCCTGCCTAATTGGTGCCGAATCCAAGCTTCTAATACCCCAGAGGCGGCCAACATACTGGTGCCAAAAAGACATGATTAATACCCTAAGACCTGAAATAAATGCTTACTACCCTAGTACCTGAAACGCGCACACATAGGGATACCCCTGATCCAAGCCTGTAGGCCGAAGGCCGGAGGGCTTGGATCAGGGGTATCCCTATGTGTTACCCCCCTCGCTGTCGATGCCCCTGTTTCGTTAACGCACTGATCACCCCTCTCTCTAGTTCCTGGGCATTGTGTACTGGTACTACGACTCGAACAAGGAGGCGTGCGAGGAGGGCCGGAACATGCTGGTGGACATCGCTCAGGTCGGACCGATCTGAGGTCCAGATTGGATCTGCGGTCTGACGGGTACGAAGATCTCTCGGACCGTTGCGGAGGACACGGCTGTGCGGGCGGGGGAGGCCCTGGGCTTTGGGGCGCGAGGGGCCACGTCCAAGCAGGCGCGTACGGTCGCGATCGCGTTTCCGGACTGTACCCCCCTCGGCTGACTGGCGAACAGGTAGCAGATGTGCTGAAGGGGCTGGCAGAAAGGCGGGGCCCCGAGGGCTGCACCAGCGGCGGGGAGCTGGCGGGGTATGCGGCTCCCGAATCCGCCTCCTGCCAAGAGTTGACTGTATCCCTGTACCCCGCAGGGCCCTGAAGGATCGGTACCCCCACCTCACGGAGGAGAGGGCGCAGCGGTGGGCGGAGCGCGTTGCGGAGCGCGCGAGGTCGGAGCTGTCGGACGTGGATGAGGATCCGGAGAGGGCGAATTCGAAGGGAGGACGCCATCGGCGGGCGATCGCGAGGGCAGCTCGCGGGTTCGTCGACGTCCCCAATGAAGAAGCGCGGCATTCATTCACGTATCCGCGATGGGCTCACAGCACCCTTTTCTTTCAAGTTTCTCTCAGGAAAGAAGGCGGCGGAGGCGCCGGGCGTAGAGGCGAGTCTCTTCCTTGCAGTGCCTGCTCATGATCAGGTCCTCGAGCCTTCTGCTGATGCGCGCCCCAGGAGCGGCTGAAGGGGATGGAGCAGACGCTGGCGGAGGGGCGCGAGCGGATGCAGCGCATCGAGGCGCTCCTCGCCTCCCTCCTCGCAGCCTCTGGGGCGGGGCGGGGCGGCCGCCGGGCCCCCGTCGCCGCGAGGTAGATTCACCGCCTCTTCAAGGCTTGCCCAGTTTGCAGTTGCAAGCCAGCCGCTGAGCGTGGCTGCGTACGCATCGATCTTGATCTCGAAGGGCCGCCGCAGCCGTCCGTCGGCACCCGGCCCCATGCCACATGCACATGCATGATTGCCCTGCGGGAATGCACGCACGGCACCACGTGCACGAGGCTGCCACGAGCCCCGGCCCGCGCCGCAGTTGCAGTGCCGCACATGCGCCCCGCAGCATGCGAAGCGGCCGCATGTCCCCCGCAGAGCGACATTCCGCAACGACTGTTGAATCGTACATGTTTAAGGCCGGAAGACGATTAGGTTCCTATCACGTAAACCGAGCTAGATTAATTGGCATCTCTAGATCTAGACCTCACGCTGGAATAGAAACATTAAGAGGAGAGCGCCGGAGGGGCGGCGTCGGTGGCGGGAGAGGAGGTCGCGGCGGCGGGGGCGGGGGCGGGGGCGGGCTGCAGGCGGCTCCTGTTGAGCTTAACGGGGCCGGATCGCTTGGGCATCTTCACCTGCATCTTGACCTGCCGGCGGCCGCGTGAGCGCCGGCGGGGGTCGGGGCGCGAGGGGAGGCGCGGCGCACCTCGATGGACTGGCCGTTGCGGGTGACGGTGATCGTCTTCGTCACGAGCCCGTCCGCGTCGGGGGCGCTCTCCTTCGGGGCGGGCGAGGAGGTGGATGGCGACGGGGCGGGGGCGGGGGAGGTGGATGCAGGGGGGGCGATGGGCGCGGAGGCGGCAGCGACGGAGGCGCTCGCGGTCTCGGCGAGGGCCGCCCGTGCCGCTGCGGGCGCAGGCCCAGCAGGGGCCGAAGCGGGGCCCGAGGCGCTTGGGCAAGGTCCCGAGGGAGGTGCAAGGTCGGCATCCGAGGGCACGGGGCGGAGGGAGGCGGCGGGGGTGGGGGCGGCGGGGGCAGGTTCGGTGGGCGGCGGCGTCGCGGAGCGGGCGGAGGGGGGCGGAGAGGACGACTCGCTCGCGATGCTGGGGGCGTGCGCGGGCGGCGGCGACGCGAGGAGCGGCTGCGACTCTGCGGCGTCGGAGGACGATGTGGACGGGGCAGGCGCAGACGTCGGAGGACGGGGCAGCTGAACTGCGACTTCGTGGTGCCCGCGGCGAGAGCCGAGCGCTGCGCGGCCACCGGCCTTGGAGGAGACGCGCACAGAGAGGCCGTTCCCGAGGGCGACGGCGCGGGCTTCGGCCGCCGGTCGGGTAGCGGGAGCGCACGCGGGTGCGGTGGGCGGTTGCGCGGCTAGAAATTCTGCAGGTGAAGGAGACGGCGCCTTTTCTTCGGACGACGAGCTCGAGGAACTGACGCGTTCAGGCGCGGAGAGAGAGTCGGAGTCAGAGAACCGGACGCGCTTTGTCTCCTTCCTTTCCGTGGCTGCTCGACAATTAGCTAAAGGAAAAGACAAAACGCAGGATGCGAACCTTCCTGAGTGTCGTTCTCGCCAGCTCGAACCGCTTCGGATGAAGGCGCTGGTACTGCGGAGGACTGTGCGCGAACCTTCTCCATCGCCTGCAGAGCACGTGCCCTGATTTCCGCCTCCAAAGATTCACCTGCGGCTTTGTGCCTCTCCTGTAGAAGAGCGAGGGCCTGGGTCCGGAGGGTATTCTCAACCTTTCTGTTCTGGAGGTGACAATCAGCGAGTGAAGAACGGCATTTGGAGTGATTGCCCGCACCCTCGCGCTCGACCTTCTCGCGGATTGCCTGCAGGGCCTTCCTCCGGAGCTTAAGCATCTCTATCTCTACGCGGACCGTTTGCACCACGAGAAAAAGCCGTCACGTGCACACGCAGACGCACCAGAGCTCGCGCTAGGAACCATGGGAAGCGGCGCAGGCGATACCGAAGGTGAGTCGCTGCCAGAACCAGAGTCGCGCCGGCACTGCTTCTTCAGCTTCGCGGGATCTGCCTGGTGCTTCATCGCTTCGAGAACTTCATCAACATCAAGCTCGCCGTCAGAGAAGCCCTCCTCCTGCTGCCAACTCAGACGAATGCAAACAAGGCCATGGCATTTCCAAACAGACCAGTTCTCGGCGCTTCATCTCCTCGCGTTCTCGCCGCTTCTTGTCCCTGTAGAGCTCAAGGTCCCCGCCAGAGGAAGCATCCGCCTCTTTGATGCGGCTCGTCCCCTCGCGCAGCTTCTTCTGTTTTTCAAGGAAGCCATTCAGTGCCTGAGTCAACGTCTGCACGCCACCGTGATCCGCCATGACAAAGGAGCGGAGGGCATCTACCCCCCACAGACACTATGATTCCTCTACCCCGCTCCGGGCGGATCAGACCGGATCTGACTGGCCACGGCCAGCGTCGCGGATGGATATCAAAATTGACTGCGCGCGGCCGAGTCGCGATCGGAATCTTTGAAGCACTGCGCGCACTCGACCCCAGAGCACAACGCCTCAGGGCCTGGCCATGGGAGGCGCGGCGCCGGCTAAGGGGGCGGGGGCAGGCCCATCTTCGCAGCGGCCATGGCGTCGAGCTGGCCACGGGGCGAGGTGTCGGTACCGCATCCAATCCAACCATGCGCGCTACGCGGCCTTCACGAACCTGCCCGGACGTGTACGAGTCCACCCGCGGCTGCGTCCGCGGCACTGCCCGCGCGATCATCTCCTGCGCGTCCCGCCGGGCCCCCAGCCAAGGCCTGCCTCAGACGGAGCAGCGAGGGCGGGCCGGGGGCGGGGGCCGGCGCGCGCCTGTGCGTAGGGCATGTGCGCGAGGCCGGCCTCCCGCAGCGCCACCGTGAGCTTGAAGCTGCGCCCGGCGCGTGCACGTGAGACTTCGAGATCCCCGCGAGGGAGGGAGGCTGGCGTGGGGTCCGGGGGCGCGCCGGGTGTCGGAGAAGAGCTGATCGACGGTGTACCCGTGGACGGGGAAGAGCTCCTTGCCGGAGGGCCCCGCCGAGCCCGACGCCGAGGCCGCCGCCGCCGCCTCGCCCGAGACCATCGCCGCCGTCGGCCGCAGCAGCCGCGCCGGGTCGCTGGCCCCGCCCCGTCGGGGCGCGCCGGTCGGCGGGGCGGGGCGGGGCGGCGGCGCGCACCTCTCGACGACGGGGGCGACGGTCTCGCGGAGGCGGGCGAGGCGCGCCTCCCGCTCCGCCCGCTCCCGCTCCCGCTCCGCCGCCCGCTCCCGCTCCCCGCCACCTTCCGCTCCGCTCCTCCGCCCGCGCCGCCACCCGCGGCGCCGCCGCCTGCGACCCCCTCAGCCACGAGCGAGCGCAGAGCCCGCCCTCTCTCTCTTCGAGACCAGCCGCGCACGAGGAGGCGTGCGCGGGCCTCCTCCTCCTCGGCGCGCCTCGCCTCCTCCTCGGCGGCGCGCATGCGCTCCTGCTCGGCCCGCTGCGCCGCCCTGTACTCCCCGATGAGCTTCCTGCGGGCCTCCCGCGCGGCCCGCTCCTCCGCCGAGCGGGCCTCGGCGCGCGCCGCCTCCTCCTCGGCCTGCCGCCGCTCGAGCTCGGCGAGCTCCGCCGCCCGCGCCTCGGCCGCCTCGCGCATGCCCCGCAGCCGCTCCCGCAGCTCGCCCCGCCGCGCCTCGAAGGCCCGCAGCTCGGCTTCCCGCTCCGCCCGCTCCCGCCCCTCCCGCACGCTCTCCGCGAAGGCCCGCTCCGCCTCCCGCGCCAGGGCCTCCCGCGCCGCGCCCCACGCCGAGAGCGCCGCCTTGCGCTTGGCGTGGTAGTAGCGCTGCCGGGCGTGCTGGTCGTGGAAGGCTTCGATGTCCATCCGCCGGCGGGCGGGCATCTCGAGGGCGAGGCGCTCGCAGATGGCGTCCCGCCCGAGGCCCTTCTTCTCGTACTCCTCGTAGATCTTGCGGAAGTGGAAGCGCGCCGGCTCGTCCCACGCCGCCGCGTCGGGGCCCCGCCCCGCCGCCTCCGCCGCCTCCAGCTCCTCCTTGTACCCCTTCAGCTGCCCGATGTACCGCAGGTCCAGCCTGCCGCCACGCCCGTCAGCCTGGAGCTCGGAGCCTGGAACGAGGGAGGGGCGGCCCGCACTCGGAGAATCGCTCCACGAACAGCGCGGCGAGGCGCGGGTCGGGCGTCGCCGCCGCCCCGCCCCCGTCCCCGGCCCCGCTCCCGCGGTCCGGTGCGCCGGCGTACGAGCGATCGCTGGCCGCGCCGTCGTCCTCGGGGGGCGGGGCGGGGGCGGGGCCGGGGGCGGCTCGGGGGGCGCCTCGAGGGCCTCGATCTGGGAGAGGGGCGGCACCGTCGCCGCCTCCGCCGCGGCCGCCGCGGCCTCCTCCGCCAGCTGCGCCCCGTAGGCCTTGTGCGGCCCGAAACGGAGCGGCGGGCGGGCGGGCGGCTGGGGCGCACCTCGGCGCCCCAGGCGTCGAAGCGTTCGCGGGCGGACTGGAGTTGGCGGCGGGCGAGGAGCGAGCCGCCGGGGGCCCCCGCGAGGCTCTTCACCACCTCGCGCGACTGCTCCACGTCCGCCATCAGCTCTGCCACCGCTCAGAGCGGCGCCGCACGAGCCGGGGACGGGGACGGCGTGCGCACCGTGGAAGAGCAGCAGGCGCGCCTTCTTGCACTCGAAGTCGATCGCCGCGAGCTGCCGCGCCATGTCGACGGCCTCCTCCTGCTCCTCCTCCTCCTTTTGATCGCCGCCCTCCTCCTCGAGCTCGACGCTCTCGTCGGCGTCCGGCCGCTCCTTCGAGACGGGCCGAACGCTCCTGCGCGCCTCCTCCGGCGGCGCCGCGGGGTCCCGGTCCTGCTCCAGCCTGTCGAGTATCTCCTGCAACTCCCCTTCCAGCTCGTCCCTGCGCGGATCTCGCGCACCAGCGGCCCACGCCGCGGAGCGGAGCGCACCTCAGCTTGCTGAGGCGCTGGCTCTCCTGGAGCCACTCTTTCTTGTGCTTGTTTACAGCGCTGGACTTTTTGCTCTTGCTCGTCGCCTGCTCCAGGGCCTTGATCTTGCTCTCGATGTCGACGCTGCCAGCCTTCGCTTGCGCGACCTGGTACCGAGCCGCCTGCGTCGTCCCCGCTGGTGGCAGGTACGTGGGGACATTTACGTAGCGCGTCTTGCCCCGCGCATCGGCCTGCAGCGTCCTCACGATTTGTACGCCGGACATCCTCCGCCGCTGCCGCCGTACCGCTGAGGCCAGGCCAGGTCAGAATCTACTGATCAAGTGCACGCGACGGGTGATTTAGCTGCCGGGGAGGGCTGTAGCGCGCTGACGGATGTCGGACGGTGTACCCAAACCGGCAGCTTAGTCTGCTTAGACTGCTTTAGCTAAGGACATGGGCGGAGGCAAGAGCAAAGCCAAGCCGCGGCCTCCTGCGGAACCTCCTCCTCCTCCTCCTCCTCCTCCCGCTGTACCGCCGCCGCCTGCCGCTGCACCGTCGAGTGCGGCCGAATTGGCCGCCGAGCGGGAGCGGCGCAGAGCACATGTCGAGGCCGCAAGGGACTCCGGGGAGCAGCAGCTTCATTCAAAAGCGGCAAGGGCGCGCGCGCTCGCACACGTGAGGGTCTTGGTCGTCAGGTCTCTTTCCGCGCCGCGCCCGCTTAGCTATAGGCAACGGAGCGCCCTGTGGCGATGCGCAGGAGTTCTCATATATCTTCTTCTGCAGCACACAGACGGACACGTCGCTCGAACGCGTCGCCCTCCACGGCATTTTCCCGAAGCTCGCCGCGAAGCGCGTCCACCCCGCGCAAGGCAAGCTGGCGTCGCCTTTCCAGAGCGTCGGCGTGCAAGTGGCGGGCGTGGACCTCCTCTCTGGGCTCACAAAGCTCGAGGCCGAGGCCGCTCTGCGGTCGGGCACGGTGGGCGCTGTCCAGTCCCGCCCGTCCGTCGGCGAGCGCCTTTAACGCCGGCGCAGCTGGAGAGCGCATACCTGAGAGAGATCGACGAGTACAGGCCGTTCATCATCGCCGTGGTCGGCGCCAGCGCGGCGCAGCCGTCCCCTTCCCCTCCCCCTCCCGCTCGGCGCACCCCCTCCCCGTCCCCAGCGCCTCCGGATCCCCCGGGGGCCGCACCACCGCCGAATGCTCCGGATGGCCCCAGCTCGACCGCCGCTGCTGAGCTACTGACGGCGGCGCCTGGCGCGGTGCCCGTCGAGGGCGCAGCGGGCGCCGGGGACGACCCCGCGCCGCCCCAGCCCGAGGAAGCGCATCGGTTCCCAGAAGAGGAGGAGGAGGAGGAAGACGGGGCGCGGCTGGGCGAGCGGTGCGCGTGCGCAGAGCTCGGGCCTCCCCGCCGGCTCCCGCCTGGGCCCCGCCAAGCGTGCCCTGGAAACAGGGTCCTGGAGCGCGTGCTGGAGGCGGCCGTGCTGGGCGAGGCCGTCCCCGAGGCCCAGCGCCGCCGCGCCGTCCTCTGCCTCCCCCGCCCCACCCGCCCCGGCCCCGACGACGCCCCCGGCTCCCTGCGCGCCCGCCTGCGCCGCCTCCAGGGGCCCAGGCTCCTCGACGGGTACGACGACCCGCGCGACGCAGCCGCCTTCGCCCTCCAGGCCCGCCCCCCGACCCTCGCCCCTCGCTCGGCGGCGCTCTCCTCACAGGCTCGCGCAGAGCCTGCAGGAGCTGATTGCGGGGGAGCTCCGGGGCGGGGGGGCCGGCGGCGGCGAGCAGGGGTACGACGCACTGGGGGAGTACCTGCGGGCGGCCTGCGAGGGGACCGCCGAGCGCCCCACCGCCCTGGCTCACCTGAACCTCGAGGTCCTCGCCCCCCCGGGGGGCGACGATGGTGACGACGAAGCCGACGGGGAGGCCGCGCGGGTGCGCTCCCGCCCCGCGCCGCGGCAGCCGCGCCCCGCGGCCCCTCACGAACCCTCGCTCGCGATCGCGCCAGGCGTCGCCGCGCGACGGCGCGCCGGGCTGGGGCCCGAGCTGCCCCCGCGATGGCCGGCGGGGCGCGCGTGCTGCTCCGCGCTGCCCCGGCGCCGGCCGCACGGCCCTCCTCGCCCGCTGGTGCCCCTGCCCCCGGCCTCGTCCTCTCGCCTCCCCCTCAGCTTTGCGCAGGGCGTCGTCGCTGCGGGGGCGCCCCGAGCGGTACGCGCTGGTCGCCCACTTCGAGGAGGGGCCCGAGCCGCCCCCGGGGGCCCCCACCCCCCTCCAGCCCTCCCTCCCCGCCCCTCTCCCCGCCCGCCCCCCGCCGCCGGTGGCGGCCTGCCTCCGGGCGTGGGGCGCCGGGCTGCGGGCCTTCCTGGGGGGCCCCTGGGGCCCCGACGAGGAGGAGGCGCTGGAGAGCGGGGCCGAGGAGCGGGGGGCCGGCCTGCCGCCGGGTTCCATCGCGCTGCGGGCCCTCCTCGCGAGGGCGGCGGCGCGGGCGGCCGCCGAGGGGCGCGCCCTCGTCCTCCTCGCCGACTGCAGCCTCGAGCGGCTCGGGCCGTGGCTCCCGCCGCACGTGCCCGCGCCGCCGCCCTCGTCCTCTCCGCGGGGCTGACCGCCCAGGCGCCCCCGGGCTGGCGCGCCCTCGACCTGCCCCCGCTCTCCCCCGACGAGCGCCGCGCCGCCGCCTCCGCCGCCGCCGCCGCCAGCGGCCGGCACGAGCTCCCCGCCGCACTGCTCGATGCGGTGGCGGCGTCGGAGGCGTGCGGGGACGGCCTCTACCTCCGCCTCCTCCTCGGCGCCGCCCTCGCCCCGGACGCCGCCGCCGGCCCCGCGGCGGCGCCCCCGAGGAGCTCGCGGCGGGGATGCTGGGCGCCTGCCCCGACGCCGCCGGCCTCGCGGCGCGCAGCCTGGGGGAGCTCGAGGGGCGGCACCCTGCGGCTGGGCTGCGGCGGGCCCTGCGCGCCCTCCTCTGCAGCCGCGCCGGCCTCACGGACGACGAGCTCGTCGAGCTCGCCGGCGCCCTCCCCTCTCCTGGGCCGCCGCCGCCGCCTCCGCCGCCACCCGCCGCCTCCTCCGCCGCGCCCCGGGGCCCCTCGCAGAGGCCGGGACGGCCACCCGGGGGCGAGCGCTGGGTGCTGGCCGGCCCCGCCGCGCGCCGGGCGGTGGAGGAGCGCTTCGGGCTGGCCCGGGCGGCGACGCCCGCGCGGGGGCCCACAGCCGCCTCGCCGACTTCTTCGCTCCGCGCCTGCTCGCCGCCGCCGGCAGCGGCCCCGCGGCGCCCGCCCCCGAGGCGCTCCCGTTCGAGCTGCGGCGAGCCATCGCGGAGCTCCCCTGGCAGCTCGCCGAGAGGCGCGCCCCCGAAACCCGCCTGCTCGCCCGCCCCGGCCGGCCGGCGCCCGCCTGACTCCTTCTGGCTGCGCAGCGGGCGGTGCGGGGAGCTGCGGCGCTGCCTCGCCGACGAGCGCGTCGCCGCCTTCTACCTCTCCCGTCCGCCCCGCCCCTTCCTTCGCCCGTCGCCCCTCACGCCCCTCCCGCAGTGCGCGGCGCGGCCGGCGAGGAGGAGTACCGCGAGCTCTGGGCGCGGGCGGGGGCGGCCCCCGGCGCCGGCCCGCACCCGCTGGGGCCCCTCGCCTCGCAGCTGGCGGGGCGGGGCGGGCCCCGCGCCCTCGCCCTCCTCCGCCGGTCGCGGCGCACATGGCGCGGGAGGGGGCCGGCGACGCGGCGCGGGCGGCGCTGGCGCTGGCGGTGGCGCACGTGCGGCGGGAGGGCGGCGCGGGGCCCGAGGCGTTGGCGGAGGCCCTCGGGGAGCTGGCCGCCTGCGCCGCGGCCGCGGGGACGGCGCCTACGCCGCCGCCCTCCTCTCCGACGCCGCCGCCGCCCTCGAGCCGCCCCGCCCGAGCCGCCCGAGGCGGCCGAGGCGCCCCGCCGCCGAAGAGCGAGGCCCTCGCCCGCGCCCTCCGGCGGCTCGGGGCGGCGGCGCAGCGGGGCGGGTCGCGCGGGGCGGCCCTGGCGGCCTTCCGGCGGGCGGCGCTGGCGCACCCCGCCGGCGACCCGCTGGCCCTCCTCGCGTCCGCCCGCTGCGCCGCCCGCCCCGCCGAGGCCGACGCCCTCCTCCAGGCGGGCCCTCTTCCCTCGCCCCCCTCGAGCCCCCGCCTGACAGCGGCCCCGCGCAGGAGGCCGAGGGGCTCCTGGAGGGCGTCGTGGGCCCCGCCCACCCCCGCACCGCCGCCGCCGCCGAGCACGTGCGCCTGCTTGCTCCCCCCACTCCCGCACCCGTTCCTTCGACGAGGCCCGGGGCCGGACGGCAGCGGAGCGAGCTCGCGCGGGCGGCCGGCGACGCGGCGGGGCGGCGCGCCACTGCGAGCGCGCGCTCGCGGCCTGGCGCTGCAGCCTGGGGGACGCGAACCCCTACGTCGCCGCCTCCCTCTCCCAGCTCGCCGGGCGCGCCGGCCGCTACCCCTCCTCACTCCCTCCTTCCTTCCGCTGAGGCCGCCGGGGCGCGCAGTGCGGGGCGGGCCTGGGGAGCTGGCGAGGGCGCGGGGCCTGTACGAGGCGGCGCGGGGCGTGCTGGCGGCGCTCTACGGCGAGGGCGACGCGCGCACGGCCGCCGCCGCGTGCTGCGTCGCCGACTGCCTGCGCCTCGCCCCGGCCGCGGCCCGCCCGACCTCGCCGCCGCCCGCCGCCTCTACGAGGCCGCCCTGCCCCGCCTCCGCGCCGGCTCGGCCTCCCCGCGCGGCCGCCTCGCTGCCGCGCGGGCGGCCGGCGGGCTCGCTGAGTGCTGCCGGCGGCTCGCGGGGAGAACGCGGCGGGCCTGGAGGAGCGAGGCGCGGCCCTCCTGCGCGCCGCCGAGCACTACCGCGAGGCGGCCGAGGCGCAGGCGGCCCTCGCCGCCGCCCTCCGCGCCGCCGGCTCCCCCGACGCGGCGGCGGCCGCAGCGGAGGCGGCGGCGGAGCGGAGCGCGCAGCGTTGCCTCGAGGAGATGGAGGCGGGCGCCGGCGACGGAGGCGGCGCCTTCTCTCGCACGGAATCGCTTATGCCGGCCGACGTCGAACTTCTCGGCAGCTTTCACTTCTGACGCTAAAGCAACGCGAGGGACAGATGTTACTAAGATTATGGATAGATATCCTGATGAGCTAATCTACGAAGGCCGGGTGGGGTCCTCCGCCGGAACCCGCCAGGGCAGCGGACGCAAGTCCGGCGGGCTCATCCTAGGCGGACAGTTCACTTGAAGACCGCCTCGTTGCACTTCCACTTGGTCACTTCCGCGGGCGCGAGCATCTTGTTGGGGTTCGGGCCCTGCAGGCGATGGAGCGGCGGCCGAATCAGCGACTCCCACCGCGGGCACGCGGCGCTTCAGCTAAGCTGCGCGCTGTTAGGGCACAACGCACCCCCCGATATGGGGACTTGCCCGTCCTGTCGTTCTGCGGGGCCAAGCCGCGTTAGAAGGCCATCGGGAGGTTGCGCGGCGGGAGTCGCTCACCCCGCCGAACCCGCGAGCCCAGCCGACGAGGGCGCCCATCAACGAGAACGCGCCGGCTGCGCGGCGTGTCGTTGTCAGGTGCGCCGGTCGCGCGGCCTGGCTTCCTTGCAAATGCGCTGGGCACCGATGATCACGAGCGGAGGGAGGGCCTCGAGCGCCATGGCTGCGTTGGCAAGCTGTCGACCCGAGGGAATGAGCCCGGGAAGGGTACAGCCCAGCGCAATAACTCAAGCCCGGTAAGCTAGCCGGCATCAACAAGCATGGCGTCCCAGGCGTTCGCCTCGCCCATCGCGGCAATCGCCCGCGGCGCTGCCGCTCTGCACGGCGCTCCGACGCTGGCCCCGAGCTGCTCGGCCATGCCGCCGGCTCGGCGCTCCAGCGGCTTCGCCTCGATAGGCCGGTGCGGCTTTCTGTATCTAGATTCGCTCTAGATGCTGTGTTCTCTGCGCGGGAGGCGTCGCTCGAGGAAATCAGGCGCCTAGATTCTTTCGCGGGGCCCGGTCCTGGGTCCAGCCTGCGGCCCGTGCGATGCACGGGCGCACAATCGCCTTATATCGCCTGTCACTTTGCAAGCTCTCGCCTCGATGCCAACCTCGCACTTCGCAGGTCCAAGTTCCACGGAGCGGCTATGATGAGGACAGAGCGCTCGTTCAGCGCCCGGAAGCCCCGCCCCTTCGTCGCCGTTTCGGCATCGGCGCCTTCCGTTCAGGACGTCGAGCAGCCCGGCGGCGGTGAGCCGTGCAGCTTTCGCTCGCTCGGCCGTGTCTGTTCGCGCCGTTTAACGCCCGGATCGCGCCGCTGCCGCAGAGACGAGCGTGTTCGAGCCTGATGAGGTTATTGATGCCCCGGCGGAGGCGGGAGACTGGCTGGAATCGATCCTCGGCGACCACCCGAGCAAAGTCGACCACCCGACCTTCCAGGCGTGGCGCGACGAGGCCCGCGCTGCTTTTGCGCGCAAGGAATTCGTTCTGCCGACCCGGTTCGCGGTTCTGCGGCCCCGGTCGGCGTCTGCTCGCTGACGGCCACGAACAGTCGGACTGAGGGCTGGCGCTTGTCGGACCTCTCTGGCCTCGTGAAGACGCAGTTCGGCGCGCCTGTGGCGGCGAAACTCACCTCGGACGATGTGGCGGCGCTCACGCAGCTGCCCGAGGGCGACAAGACCCGCGCGGTCTTCGTTGACGGCGTCTTCCGCCCAGACCTCTCCAACCTGACCGGCCTCCCCGCGGGTGCGCCCGCGCCATCGCATGCGCCGAATACTTCCTTTTTCAAGCCTTTCCGCAGGCGTTCTGGTCGGTGGCGCGGAGGCGCTGAAGGGGAAGGCGGCGGAGCTGCCGCTGCTGGCGAACGGGCCGCACTGGCGGGACCCGCGGGCGGCGGAGATCCGGACGCTGAGCTACAGCAAGGAGAACCGGCTGCCGATGGACCGGGGCCTGAGCACCTTCGCGGCCCTCAACCAGGCCTGCTTCCGCGACGTGGCCTGCGTCTTCGTGCCCCGCGTGCGCCCCCGCCCCTTCTCCCCGTCCGCCTCCCCCGAACGAACCCCCTGCGCGCAGGGCGTGACGGTGGAGGCGCCGATCCACGTGGTCTTCGTGTCGGACAGCACGGGCCCCAACACGGCCCGGCACCCGCGCTGCGTCGCCGTCTTCGAGGAGGACTCCTCCGCCACCCTCGTCGAGGTCCCCCCACTTTCTTCCGCCCTCCCCTCCGCCCCTTGCCAACCGTCCCGGCGCGCAGGAGTACGTCTCCAAGTCCTCTCCGGAGGCGTCCGGGAGCTGCTTCACGAACAGCGTGACGGACGTGCACGTCGGCGACCGCGCCGCCCTCAAGCACGTCTTCGTCCAGGACGTCCCCTCCTCCGAGTACAGCATCGCCATGTCCGCCCCGCGCCTCTCTCCCGCTCCGCCGCCGCCCCCGGGCCGACGCCTCGGGCGGGGCAGGACGGCGGTGCGGCAGGGGCAGGAGAGCCGGTACACGGCGGTGGCGGCGGCGGTCGGCGGCAAGGTCTCCCGCCACGACCTCGACGTCGAGCTCACCGCTGAGGGCAGCGAGACCAAGGTCAGCGCCCCCCGGCCACGGCCCCCGCCCCCGCTTCCGTCGCCGCGCCCTCCGACGCGCCGCCCGCGCGAGCAGATCCGGGGCCTGACGGTGGTCAGCGACAAGACGGTGGCGGAGACGCAGAGCCGGCTGCAGCACCGGCGGCCGCACGCGGCGTCGGACCACGTGCACACGTGCATCGCGGCCGGCCAGGCGCGCGCCGTCTTCTCCGGCAAGATCCAGGTCGCCAAGGAGGCCCAGCAGACCGTGCGCCCTCGGCCCCCCGCGATCACCCCCGTGCGCCGGCTCCGCTCAGCCCGTCGCTGGCAGAACGCGGGGCAGCTGTCGCGGTCGCTGCTGCTGAACAACCGGGCGCGCGTGGAGCTGATGCCGGTGCTGGAGATCCGGGCGGACGACGTCAAGTGCACGCACGGGGCGACGTGCTCGGACCTCGACCAGGACGAGCTCTTCTACTTCGAGTCGCGCGGCATCGACAAGACCACGGCCCGCGAGCTCATGGTCCTCTCCTTCGCCTCGGGCGCCCTCTCCGAGGTCCCCTACCCCGCCCTCGTCTCCCGCGTCCAGGCCCGCGCCCGCGCCGTCCTCCCCGGCATATCAGACCCCGCCGGCCTCTACCGCAAGAGCGGCCAGCTCGCCTGAGCGAGCGCCCGCCGCCCCCGGCCCCGCGCCGCCCCCCGTCGCCCGCCCGGCCCTCCGACGCGCCCACTCTTGAGCTCAAGGCGCTTTCGCCCCCCCTCTCCCCTCGAGCTCCAACCCCCTCGCCACCCGCCCGCCGTCTCGAGCGTCTACCCCCTCCGGCGGGGTCAACTGCACCGTACCCCGCCATACATGCAGCCGACAGATCTTTCCCGGCCTCGTATATAGGATAATATTGCTGCGTTTAACGTTAGCCTGCGTATTCAAATCGTCGTTGATCACTTTTCAATTTAAAATACGGTTCGCAAGGTACTAAGTGTCTCGAGCCAATAGGATCGAAGTCTGCAAGGTCCTGAACGACCAATCAGACTTTTTCCCCCACAATCGAGCCAATCAGATGCCAGGGAATATTAATCGAATCAATCACATCACGTGCACATGCGCATGCAAGCTGAAGCTAGACATATGCATGCATATCATATCAGAAGAGCCTCCGGTTAGCTCATGAGCTCCGGTCCGTCGACGTCGGGCATAGGCCGCATAGCTAAGGTGTCAATCAGGATTCAAGAGAGGGCAGACTCAGGCGAAGGGGTTGTAGGGCTGCGCGGGGGGCGCGGAGAGGGCGGGCTGGAGGCCAGGGGCGGTGGAGAGGGCGGAGGCGAGGGCGGGGGGCGCCGAGGGCGCCGAGGCGAGGGGGCTGTCGAAAGGGTTCTGGGGGCTCAGGGGCGCGTGCCCCGCGGGGGGGTCGGCGAACGGGTTGTCGCCGGCGGCCGAGTAGTTCGAGCTGGTGGGCAGCAGCACCTCGGTCCCGGGGAGCGACGAGGAGCGCTCTCGTACCGGCTCCAGCGGCAGGCCCGGCACCGGCGCCGAGACCGAGCTCTGCCACGCCCCCGCCCCCTCAGCCGCCGCCCCAGCCGAGCGGGACCAAGGGCTCGCGGGCAGGGACGGGCGGCGGACCTGGAGGGAGGGCTGCGCGAACGCCGCCGAGACCGATGGCGCAGGCGCGAGGCTAACAGCGTCGTCGAAGCCTGGGGCAGGGCGCCGCTCAGGGGCGGCCGGGGCGGGCGCGTGGGGGGCGGGGCGGGGCGGGGCGGGGCGGCGGGGCGAGGCGGGCGGGCACCCTCGATGAGGAGGAGCTCCTCGACGCGCGCTTTGGTCGACTTTTTGCCGCCCCCGTCGACCTCCCCGGCCTCCTCCTCCTCCTCCTTCTTCTCCTTCTTCGCCTCCCGCTTCTTGCCCGGCTCCTTGGCGAACTCGAACTTCAACCGCACGTGCACCGTGCCTGCAGTGGCCGCGCGCGCCTCAGCAGCCGCAGGCCGCCGGGACTCGCGAGGCCCGGGAAGGGCCCCATACCGGACTCGATTGTGGCGTTGCCGCTCTTGCGGGTGACCACGAGGGGCTGGTCGACGACGCGCTTCTCGAGCGCCATCTTGTCGAAGCGTACGCGCACGCTGCCCACGATCTTGCCCTGGGTGAAGTCCATGAGAAAGATCTGACATCAGACGCACGCATTAGCTGGTGAACAACTGCGGCATGGCTCTCAGGGCAGCAGGTCCCGAGTACTGCGCAGACCGACCTCGATCTGCGGCGGGTCGTCCTCTGTTACATCAATTTCGAACTGCATCAAGGTCGCTCGTGGTCAGGGCGGTCGCGGGAGGCCGGTTCGCCCCCAACGCCCGACTCACGCTCTCGTTCCAGCCCGCGCTTCGCCCGTCGACGGCCTTGTATCTCCTCGTCTGTTGCGTCTGCTTTCGACCGAACCTGCTCCGCATCAGACCGGGGAGATGAATGCCGCCGCTTGACTCACCGCAGCGCGACGCAGAACTCTCGCTGGCCGAGCATCGCACGTGTCGCGCCCGAGGTCAGGGCGTACATAACGCTCGATTTGCGACTAGCGTTCTTGTACTTCTCGGCGCCATAGACAGCTACGTGCAGAGTTCCGTCGAGCCGCTCCATGGCTCCGGGCGTGCTAGACGCGCCAGCTGAACGAGACGCGCCGCAGGACTGCCAGTATTGCTGCCGCGCTGCAGGCTCCGAGCTTCAGATTGGTGAGGGCCGTACCCCAAGACTGTGGTTTGTACCCCCAGAAAGAAGCTTGGCATAGCTTGCAGGCGCCGACACTCCTCCGGGCCTGCGGGAGTAGAGTCAGCAAAAGATCTGAAAAAGCGCGCTAGCCAGGGCCGCCCCCATGAAGCTAACAGTGCTCCTGCGCACCTTCCAGCTGAGCTAGCAAGCTGATAAATGTACGGGGACCCAGCTGATCTCATGGGCGACGGCTTCCGGGCCCCCAAGCCGTCCTCGCTCAGCGACAAGCTACCCCAAAGCTTGCCCAGAGGGTTCGTGCATAGCTATCCGCTCTGCAATCCTCCGCTAGCTTTGCTGCGCACTACTGGGGTGCAGCATTCGTGCGGTCCTGCGCCGCCAGGTGTTTTTAGCTAATGCGCTCCCACGCAGGCCCCCGACCCGCGATGCGAGGCGGGGAGTGGGCCGGCACCTGCCGACAGCGCGGACCTCGACCAACCGGCGGCCTCTGGCGTCTCCCGGCCCTAGAGCGTCGACGGACGCGTCGCTCTCTGCAGCGCTCCCGCCCCTCGCCGCAGCGCCGGGGGCCCGGCCGCGGTGCGATGGGGCTCGAAGGCTCCACTGCTGGGCGGCCGGGCAGCTGAGGCCGGGGCGCAGGACGTCGCAGCACTCGGCGCGTGCCCCGTCGCCGCTCGAGTCGCCGCCCGTCTCCGCGGCGCGGCCGGGCGTCTACCCGACGCCCGAGGCGCTGCAGCGCGCCGCCTCGACGCCCCTGCTGGGCGCCGCCTACTTCGCCCGGCCGCCCTCGCGGGCCCTGGGGCCGCGCCAGGGCCACGCCGAGTCGGCCGCCTCGCTGCCGCCGGGGGCCCTCCCGCGCGGGGCCGGCCCTACGACGACCCGCGCGCGTGGGGCTTCGCGGGGGGCACGCCCGAGCCCGCGGGGGCCGACTTCCTCCCCGAGGGCCTCTCCTACGCCGAATGGGTCCGCTCCACGCTGGGCTTCGAGGTGCCGGCCCCGGCCCCTGCGCCCCCGCGCCCCGGCCCGTTGTCTCACTGCCGCGCAGCCGTCCTTTCCCCCGCCCGACATACCGCACTTTGCCACGCCGCCGCCGCACGGCGGGCGCGCCGGCAGCGTGCCGGCACTGCCTCGCAGCGCCTCGTCGGCGGCCCTCGCGGGACCGGGGCCGGGGCCGCAGGAGGCGCCGGCGCCGGCGCCAGCGGGGCGCGCGGGCCTCCAGCGCTCGGCCTCGATGATCGCCGGCGAGGCCGCCCTTGCCGCCTCCGCGCAGACGTCCCGCCCCCGCCCCCGCCCCGACGAGGGCCCCGCCCCGGCCCGGGCCCCCCGAGGAGCCCGGGACGCCCCGCGGCCGGGCTTCTTCAGCTTCTTCGGGGCGGGGGCGGCGAAGGCGGCGGACAGCGCGATCAACCGGCGGCGGCGCAGCAGCGTGAGCCCCGACACCCTCGCCGCCGCCGCCTCGCGGACCCTCGCGCCCCTCGCCGCCGCCTCCGCCCCCGCCTCGCCGGCCAAGGGCCCCGCGGGGAAGGGCGCCGTGGCGGGGTCGCTGCCGCCGCGCGGGGGCAGCTCGGTGCGACGGGGCCAGCTCTCGGCGCGGGAGCCGCTGGTCCACAAGCAGGCCCTGGCGCCCCAGAACCGCCGCCTCCTCTCCCCCTCCGCCTACGAGAAGTACCTCGCCAAGCTCGAGCGGGACGGGGCCTTCGAGGAGCTGCGGCCGGGGGCAGCGCCGGCGCCGGGGCAGGCCGGGAAGAGCGCGCGGCGGGCGCCGGCGTCGGTGCGGTTCCAGCGGGTGGAGTCGGTGAGCTCGGCCCTCCCCGGCCTCCTCGACAGCGAGGACGGGAGCGAGGCGGACGCCGGGGAGGGCGCTCCCGGAGAGGCGGAGGCCGAGCCGCGGCTCGACGGGGCGGCGCTGGAGGCGGCCGGCAGGGGCGCCGCCGCCGGCCCCGCGTGGGAGCGCTTCGAGGGGGCCCTCAGGCGGCGCGGCTCGGGGGAGGTGAGCCGGGTGCGGCTCGCCCAGATCCAGGCCCGCCTCGCCTCCGCCGCCTCCGCCTCCTCCAACTTCGCCGTCGACGCCGCCGCCGCCGACCCCGACGCCGGCGAGGGGGAGGAGGTGGCGGAGCGGGTGGGGTGGAGCGAGGGCGTGTACGACGGGGCCGGGGGCGCGACGGCGCGGGCGACGCCCGACGACCCCGTGGAGGAGCTGGGCCCCGAGGCCGAGGCCGCCTACGCCGAGGCCCACCTCGCCCTCGCCAACTCCGGCCGCCTCTCCTACCGCGGGCCCCCCGCCGCCCCGCCCCCCCAGCGCGGCTTCGACATCCCCGCCCTGCCCCCCTGGGCCGGCCCCGCCGCCCCCGCCGGCCTCTCCCCCATCCCCTCCGCCGCCCCGGACGCCTCGGCCGCCGCCTCCTCCGCCCGCCCCGCGGCCTCCTTGCCCGCCTCCGTCTCCGCACGCGCGGCCGGACCGGCCACGGGCCGCTCTGCCGCCGCCGCCGCCGACGCCCCCGCGGCGGCCTCTCCGCCCACGCGCTCCCCGAGGCCTCCGGCTCGGTGCGGTCGCTGCAGGCGGCGGCGGCCCAGGCCGGCCTCGTCGGCGAGCCGCCCGCGCCGGGGCCGGCTCCGGAGGCAGCGCCCGGCGAGGCCGGCGCCGGCGGGGAGGAGGCTGGGGCGGTGGAGAAGGAGGAGGAGGCGGGCCGGTCGCTGGCGGTGCCGACGCTGCCGCTGACGGAGCTGGACAAGGTCTCCGTGGTGGCGACGAGCGGGGCCCTCTCCTCGGACGACTCGGCCGGCCCCGAGAGCGAGAGCGGGACGGACGGGGAGGCGCTGGAGGCGGCGGCGGCGGGGCGGATCTCGAGCAGCGTGGTGCAGGCGCTCACGGGCCTCCACGTCGGGCACAAGACGGGCGGGCAGGCGAGGAGCATGGCCGACGCCGTCGCCGCCGCCGTCAAGATGAAGAAGGAGCAGCAGCGCGCCCAGGAGCGCAAGGAGCGGCGCGAGGCCCGGCGCAAGCGGCGCGAGGCGAAGGAGGAGGGCGGCCGCGGCTCGGACGCCTGGATGCTCTCGGAGCGGGCGGGGCACGACATGGACGCGCGCACGCTGCAGCGCTTCTTCCGGGAGGGCGGCCTCACGGAGCGGCGCCGCCTGGGCAGCGTCGCGCCCATGTCCCGCCGCTCCATCCGCTCCCTCAACGCGAGCTTCCGCAGCGCCGCCAGCTCCAAGTCCGGCGCCGCCGGCGAGGGGGCCGCCACCCCGGCCCTCTCCCTCGCGAGCGCCCGCTCCCGGCCGGAGATCGAGGAGTGGATGGCGCAGGCGGAGGCGGACGACCAGCGGGAGAGCGCCGACGTGGCGGCGCGCCTCGGGCTCGCCACGCACCGCGCGCGGGGCGCCTACGCGCAGGGCGCCCGCGCCTTCACCTTCGCCGCCACGCTCCTCATGGGCACCAAGCAGTGGCTCTTCCGCGCCCGCCTCCGCCGCTACATCCGCAACTGCCGCAACCGCGTCCGCCGCCCCTGCTGGCTCGCCTGGGTCGCCTGTGCGCCCCCGCGCTCCCCTCCCTTTCCTCCCCCCGCGCTCTCTCTCACGCTCGGCGACGCAGACACGCGGGAGGCGAACGAGCGGCGGACGGCGCTGCGCTTCCCGTTCCACGTGTGGAAGCGGTACACGCGGCGGCGGCTCAAGCTCCACCGCAAGGCCCAATTCCTCGCCGACGTCCTCGACACGGTCAGCTCGGGCGCCTCCTGCGGCCCCGCTTGTCGGCGAGCTGAGCTCGTTCCCGCCCGCAGTTCCGGCAGCTGCACGCGTTCCGCCTCTGGAAGCGCTGGGCGGCGCGGCGGCTGAGCCGGCGGCGGGTCTGCGCGGTGCTGCTGCAGAGGCGCGCGCAGGCGGCGCGGGCGCGCGTGCTGCACGCGTGGCGGGACTACGTCGCCCCGAAGCTGGCGCTGCGGCGGCTGCTGCGCTCGCGCGAGGGCCGCCGGCTGCGCGCGCGGGCGGCCCTCGCGCGGCCCTTCGCGGCGCTGCGGTACCACGCGGCGGCGCGGGGCGCCTGCGCGCGCCGCGCCGCCCTCTTCCACTGCGGCGACGACCCCGACTTCGTGCCGCCCTACCCGGAGGCGGCGCCCCTGCGGCCCCCCGCAGAGCGGCCCGAGGGCCCGCCCCGCTTCGAGCCGACCCCGGGGCGCGAGCGGCGGCGCGAGCGGCCGGCCGGCCTGGCGCCCTCGTCGGCCCGTCGTCGTCTCCATCCGGCAGCGCAAGGTCGAGCTTCCGCCGCCGCGCTCCATCGAAGAGCTCCGCGCCCGCCTCTTCGACCGTGCGCGCGCCCTCCCGCCTGGCTTCGACTTGCGAGTGACGGTGGCGGGGGGCAGAGCACCGGCGGCGGGACGCGCTGCTGCGGAAGGGCTGCTACCTGCAGTGGCGCCGCCTCGCGCGGGAGATGCTCGCCCGCCTCGCCGCCCACGTCGCCCGCCGCGCCTCAAGCGCGCCTGCGCCGAGCGCGGCCGCCGCGCCCTCCCGCTCCGCGCCCTCCGCGCCTGGGCCCGCTACACGCGCAACGCGGCGGCGTACAAGGAGGAGGAGCGCGCCGAGGAGGAGGCGGAGCGGCGGCGGGCGGAGAAGGAGGCCCGCCGCGCCGCCCGCGAGGCCGACGGCCGTTCCGCCTCCTCCTCCGACTCGGACCGGTGCGCCCGCCCCCAGCCTGCGCCCCCTCCGAGCCCCCCCGGCGCGAGACGCCGGCGCGGCAGGGGCGTGAGCGACTCGTGGACGCTGCGGCGGCGGGAGCGGGTGGAGAAGCGGCGGGCGCTCGTGCGGGCCCAGCGGGAGGCGGAGGCGTGGACGAAGGAGCAGAGGGAGCGCGCCAAGGCGCTGCAGGGGATTGTGACGGAGGCGGAGGCGGCGGCGGCGCGGGCGGCGGCGGAGGCGCGCGAGGCGGTGCGGCGCGGGGAGGCGGACATGCGGGCGGAGGCGGCGGCGGCGGCGGCGGCGCGGGAGTCGCTGGCGCAGCGCGACGAGGCGGCGACGGAGGCGATGCTCGGGGTCGTGAAGGAGCGGATCGAGGGGATCGAGCGGGCGCGGGGCGCCCTGCTGCGCCTCCGCGAGGTCGAGCTGCGGCAGGACCGCCTCAAGCGCATGGAGGAGCTGGCCCGCGTGCGTGCCCTCCCCCCGCCCCCTTGGCCTCCCCGTCGCCGCCCGACGCCCTGGCAGGCGATGGGTACGATGATCAAGCGTGTGGTGGAGGCGGACGCGCGGCGGGAGGCCCTCGCCTGGCTCCGCGCCCTCCACGAGGCCGCCATGCGCCACAAGGCCCTCGCCATCCGCGTGCGCCTCCCCGCCCCGCCCCGCCCTCGCTCCCTTGCTGAGGGGCCCCCGGGGGCAGGCGCGGGGCGTGCTGCGGGGCCACCTGCGGGCGTGCGCGCGCTACATCGCCGGGCAGCGCGCGATGGGGGCCTACAGGGGCCTGCGCGCGCGGCACGTCGCGCTCCGGCGCTGGCTCCTCTGCATGGAGGGCGCGCGCGAGGAGCAGAGCGCCGAGGCGGCGCGCGCCATCCGCCGCCGCCTCGAGCTGCACGCCAAGGCCGGCGCCAAGCTGCGCGAGGCGCGCCCCTACACGCGCCCTGGCGCCCTCTTCTACCGCTGGCTCCAGTTCGCCCAGGCGCGCCGCGCCCGCCGCCGCGTCCTCGAGCTCTTCGCCCGCGTGCGCGCCTGGCGCGGCCTCCGCCGCTGCTTCAACGCCCTGCGCCACGGCACCAAGGCCCGCTACGCGCCCCGGGGCCCTTCCTCTCCTTCCGCGAGGCCCCGGCCCCGCCTGCCCCGCCCCGGCCCCGCCCGAGCCGCCCCGCCCCGGCCCCGGCCCCGGCGGCGACGCCAGCGCCCTCGGCGCCCCCGAGCCGCCGCGGGTCCCTCGCCGGCAGCGAGGCCGGCGGCCGGGCCGGCCCCAGCCCCAAGAAGCCCCTCCCCATCCCCACCCGCCGCCGGCCCTCCGCCGAGGCTCCCGTCCCCCCGCCGAGCCGGAGCCGCCGCCGGCGCCGCCGCCGTTCGTGCCGCCGTACCCGCTGCGGCCCGTCGGGGCCCCGCTGCACGTCGTCTTCGGCCTGGCGCCCGAGCCGCCGCGCCCCGCCGCGGCAGGCGCCTCGGCGCCCGTCGCGTACCCCTGCGGCGGGCCTTCGCGGAGCTCTCCGAGTGGCGCTCCCTCTTCCTCGTCCCCGCCGCCCGCTGCGAGACGGCCTGGCGCCGCCGCTACAACCGCCACGTCGCCCGCCGGGCGCGGGGGCGGGCGCAGCGGGCGCCGCGGGTGCGGCTGCTGCTGGAGCGGCACGCCGCCTCGGTGCTCTTCCGGATGCAGGTGGAGGAGGAGGCGCTCATGGCGCGCTGCGTGCGAGAGGGCGTCCCCTCGCTTTACGTCGAGCAGGCCTGCGAGGCCCGCCGCGCCGCCCTCCTCCTCCTCCTCCACCGCTCCCACGCCCTCGTCCGCCGCTGCCTCCGTCGCTCGGCGCAGGCGTGGGAGGAGCCGGCGCGCGCGGGCGCGGGGCTCCTGCTGCAGCCGCGCCTCGCGATGCGCGTGGCGGAGTGGATGTTCGACGCCCTCTCCAAGGGCCTCCCCAGGGCCCTCCTCCCCGTCGCCTCCCGCCCCGTCCGCTTCGAGCCGGCCCCCTCCCGCCCCCCGAACCTCCTCGCCGACCTCATGGCCCCTCCCCCGCCCGCGCCCCGGCCCCCCAGCGCCCCCGCAGCCCCTCCCCGGCCCCCTCCCACTCGCTAGCTGGCGCCGGCCCCCTCCATCCCCGCCCCTCCGACGCTCTGCATGCGCCCGTCGTTCTCGCGCCGAACGGTAATGAAATTGAGCCATTATTTGCAGGGCTGCGCGCGCGCGCAGCCGGGGTGACGAAGCACATGTAGGGATCGAAAGAAACTCCGCTGACTTGTTCCTGGGCTACGCCTACGGCTAGGCTAAGTGGTGCAAAGCAGAGCGGGCGGCCGGGCGGGTGGGCTAGGAGGCGGTGGCGGTGAAGGGTGATGGGCCGAATCCCGGGGCGGGGGGCCGGGCGACGGCCTTGGGGGCGCTCTGGCGGGTGATGTCGAAGGACTTGAGGGGGGCGACCTGCTTGACGAAGCGGGGCCCGCGGGTGAAGGAGAAGTGCGCCCCGTGCTTCTCCACCGTGTCCTTCGCCAGGAAGCTCGAGTCCCGCGCGTACTTGGGGCCCGGGCTCTCCACCCCCACCGGGTTCAGCCCCTTGTACTGCTTCCCCATGTACGGCACTGCCGCCCCCCCGTGAGCGGCCCCGCCGAGGAAGAACGAAAGGAAAGGGCGCCGGGGCGGGGGCGGGCCGAACCCTTGTTGATATGCTCCGTGAAGTTGGGCCGCTGCTCGGCGGTGCCGATGCGGATGGCGGGGCCCACGGGGGTCGTCGGGTCGGCCCCCTTCCCGATCGTCCCCTTCAGCGTGTACTGCCCGGGGCCCGGTGCCTCCCGCACTGCCTCCCCCCTCAGAGGCGCCGGCGAGGAAAGGAGGGGAGGGGGAGGGGAGGGGGAGACGCACGCTCGGGGACCTTGAACATGCCGATGGGGCGGCGCGGGTCCGTGCCGAAGGGGATCTTGGGGACCTCGGCGCCCACCTGGATGGCCGGGTTGATCGGGGTGTAGTGCGCCGGCCCCGGCGAGTGCACTCCCGAGTTCATCACCGAGATGTAGTACTTCGACACGAACGGCGCTGCGCTGCCGTCAGCCGGGCGGCGGGCGGCCCCGCCGGGCGGGGGCGGGCGGGCGCACTCCGGTGCGGGCGGTCGGGGATGGGCCGCTGGTCCTGCCGCGTGAACTTGATCCCCGGCGCTGCCCCGCGCGTCAGAGCGGAAGCGGAGGGGCCGGGAGGGCGGGGCCGGGGGCACCCGTGCCGAAGTGCTGCGGGTTGATGTTCTGGTAGGCGCCGGGCCCCGGGACGACGGCGCCGGCCGACTTGGAGCGCACGAGGGCCTTCTCCTGGCCCTGGCCGAAGTCGAACCGCTTCGCCTGCGGGAACGCGTGCACCGCTTGCTTCTGCCGGCCCCCCGGCTCGTCAGTTCGGCTCCTTGTTGGCGACCGGTCGGGCCGGGGCGGGGGCGACGGCGCGCACCGCCTCGCCCATCCTGCCCATCCCGTTCGGCGAGGTGAACATCCCGTAGTCCCGGTACGCCGCCGGCCCCGGACTCCACTGGCCCATGTGCACTGGAGAGCACGGGGGTCGGCGGGGCGCTGGCAGAGGCGGGCGGGGCGGGGCGCGCACCGCCGGTGCGCATGCGCTCGTCTGGCCTGGGGTACTTGCCCGGCATGCTGAAGCGCGGCCCTATGCCGATGTAGGAGCGCGCCGAGTAGGTCCCGGGCCCCGGGACCTCGTCGGCGCTCGCGGAGCGCGAGAGGGACTTGTTCGTGCCGCCGAGCGAGGCGCTCGAGGCCCGCACGGGGCCCGGAGACGTTGAGGCTCGGGTCATCGTCTGCATGTGCGCCCGCGGCTCGGGCGATGTGGACTTGTGCGCTGTCGGGAGGGCTGCGCGTGCCTCCCGGTCACATCGGGTACCGACGGCCCCGCGCGCATCGCGGCCGCACCGGGGGCAGATTTGGAGGCTGTGGACGCTACGAGACCGCGGGAGCCCGGTTCGGCCGAGGGCGGGGCCGCCGGCTTGGGGGCCGGTGAGGAAGGCTCGGCCTCGGGCTCTTTCTCCAGCGTAATGCGAAGGCCATTCTCCTCCTCGGGCTCTATTACGACCACCTCTCCTGCCGGCGGGCCCCCCGCCGCCTCCGCCGCCTCCGCCGCTGCACCCTCGTCGCTGGCTGGTGCGCCGTCTTCCGGGCTGCCTGTCGAGGGGCCGCCAGCCTCCTCAGCTAGATCTGGTTCTTTCTGTTCTTCGTCCGCCATCGTGGCGACACGAGCTAGCTAAGTCTGAAATGGCTCGTTAGCTGCCACCAACGATCCTGGGCGTTGCCGCTCTCGAAATGTGGTCCAGAGGCTTCGACCTGCTTGGCAACCCGCTTCTCGCTGTTGCTGGACGCTCTTTCTTCTCGCGCTGCTGGTGCTTCCGGTGCTGGAAATGGGATTTAATTGTACCCCACTCGCATTTATTGTACCCTCAACTAGCAAGCCCAGCTGCAAGCCCGAGCACTCCCAGCCGTTTTACGCTACTTAGTATGCATCAGGAATAGTGCTTAGACAAGGCCCAAGCATGCCCTCGTCCGGCAGGAGGAAAGAGCGCGACGCCTCGCCGGAGGCCGGTGCGTCGCAATAAGGGCCCCAGCGCTCCTTCTTTCCCTCCGCCGGAACCTCCCCCGTCGCGCAAGTGCCAATTGCCGTCTGCCGGCTTCACTAAGACTAGGCGCCGTTAGTCACGCCCGATAACCATCTCAGTTAGTGCAGCACTTGCGTCCGGAAGCGCGCCCCCGCGGCGGCTGACGCGCCGCTGCCCGCAGGGTCCTCTGGCGGGGGCAGCAAGTCCCTGAGCCAGGCCAACGCCTTGACTATCCCCCTGCGACCGCAAGGTTCGCCGCTGCCTCAGAGCCTCGCAGATCGCGGCGCGGCCTCCCGCCGACGGGCCGCGCGCGCGCCGCAGAGAAGCCGGTGGACATCAACTACAACAACCCGGAGGTGCTCAAGGTGATCCAGACGGAGTACGTGACGCGTTTCCTGGACTCGCTGGGGGCGAGCGCCTCGCGGGCGAACATCGAGCTCGTGCGGCGGCACATACCGATAGAGGAGGCCAAGAAGACGGCCGCGTGCGCCCCCCGAAGTGCTGCGAGATCTGCAGCGCGGCGCTCTCGCCTCGCCTCGCTGAGCCTGGCGTGCGGGCAGGTACAAGTCGCGGGGGGCGATTACGGACTCGCTCTACATCGCGCCGGGCGTCGTGAAGAGCGCCGCGCTGCAGGTCCCCGCCTCCCTCCAGAACGCCCAGGCCCGCTCCCTCATCTCCAAGGCTCTCCTCGACCGCCCGGGGCCCTTCGAGGAGAAGCCCGTGCGCCCCGCCCTCCCCCGCCCCCCGCCCCCCGCCCACGCCCCGCCCCCCGCAGCCCAAGCCGCCCCCGGAGCCGCCAGCGCCGCCGCAGCGGCGGCGGCCGCCGCCGCGGTGGCCCGCACGTTCCGGAAGAAGGAGGAGGAGGAGAAGTGCGCGGCAGCGCAGCGCAGCGCCGCCGGCCCGGCCTGCCCCGGCTCACTGGGGGGGCAGGGCGAAGCCGGTGGAGGTGCCCTTCGAGGAGGTCAAGCGCCGCTACGTCTTCCCCTTCAGCCTCCTCGCCGCCCCCGAGGCCCGCCCCTTCTCGCGCACCCCGCCCCTCCCCGCCTCCCTCGCTGAGGGCGCCGCGGCGGGGGCGCAGGAGGCGAGTCGCATCGGGCCCGTCGCGCGCGTCGTCACGGGCGCCGCCTCGCCCTCGCCCTCGCCCTCGCCCTCGCCCCGCCGCAGCGCCCTGGCGACGAGCCGCCCTCGCCCCCGCCCCGCGACGCGAGCCCCGCGCGCTCCCGGGCCGCCGGAGGGCCCCGCCGGCCCCGGCGGCGGCCTCGGGGTCGGAGGGCGAGGGCCGCGGCCGCTCCCGCTCCCGCTCGCCGGCGGGGCGGGGCGCCGGCACCTTCGGCGGGGCGGAGCGCTTCGGGCGGCGCGGCCTGCGGGTGGAGGCGGAGCTGCCGCCGCTGGTGCAGCAGGGGGCGCTGGGGCGGTCGGAGGGGGCGCGGGCGTCGCGGGGCCGGTTGCGGGAGCTGGAGGGGAGCGTGGCGGAGCGCATCCGGCGGGAGCTGGACGCGGAGGCGGCGGCGGGGGGCGAGGAGGAGGGCTTCCTCGCCGCCCGCGCCGCCGCCCTCGCCAACATCGAGCGCGAGGTCGTCGAGGAGCTGCGGGCGCCGTACAGGCCGCACGAGAAGGAGCTCCGCGAGGTGCAGCGGGCCTTCGCCAAGAGCTTCCCCTGGCACCTGCTGCTGGAGCGGCTGCCGCGGAAGGAGATCTTCGGGGTGCAGGAGGCGGTGGAGGGGCCCGAGCTCCGGCGCCTGATGGGCACCCTCGTCGAGTTCCTCTACTTCGCCTTCCTCGGCCGCTTCCGGCCCCGCTCGCCCCCGCCGCCCCCGCCCGAGCCCGAGCGCCCGCCCCGCTCCGGCCACCGCCGCCGCGCCGGCTCCGACGCCCGCACGGCGCCCACTCGTTCCGCTCCAGCCGCTCCCGCCCCACGAGCGGCTCCCGGGCCGCCTCCCTCGCCGACCCCGACGAGGCCCCGCCGCAGCAGCCGCCGCCCCGCCGCCTCGGCTCGGTGGGGGCGCGGCGGGCGAGCCAGCTGCAGTCGGCGCGGCGGGTGAGCATCGACGTGGAGGGGAGGGCCAAGCCGGCGACGCCCTCCCCGGAGGGCGGGGAGGCCCCCGCGCCGCCCCCGCCCGAGGGGGCGGCGGCGTTCCCCGTGCAGGCGGCGGGGGCGGGGGCCGGGGCAGAGGCGGCGCCGCTGAACTCGAGCCGGAGCGTGAAGAGCACGCGGAGCGTGGCGCGGAGCGTCGCGGCGGGGCCGGCGGGGCGCGGAGCGCGCAGGGCTCGCGGGCGGGGAGCGCGGCGGGGAGCGCGGCGAGCACGCAGGGGCCGGTGGTCTGGGAGGACGTCGACGCCGCCAAGGCGCGCCTCTTCGGCGAGCTGCACGAGCAGTTCGCGGGCCTCGTGGAGCCCCTGCGCGGCTCGGGGCGCCCCGGGCGGGAGCAGGAGGCGGCGGCGCGCCTCGGCCTCCTCTTCCGCCTCCCCGTCCTCCTCACCTGCCTCCGCGCCGCCGTCTCCGTCCTCTTCGAGCGCAAGTACCCCAAGTGGTCCGCCCCCGCCCCCGCCCGTCCGCCCCCGCCCTCCCCCGCCCACGGGGCGCGCAGGTTCGCGCTGGGGGACGGGCGGGAGGCGGCGGCGCGGATGGACAGCGCGGTGCTGGCCCTCCTCGACCCCGACCGCTACCTCCTCCACCTCTCCCCGCTCGAGTGTACGCCCCCGCGCCCGACGCGCCCCCGCCGGCCCCTCTGACGACGCCGGCGACCGGCGCGCGCAGCGTCGGTGCAGGCGATGCGCATCCTGAGCGCGAAGCAGAACGTCGTGCACCAGCCGATCGCGCGCAAGATCTACTCGACCAGGCGCCCGCCCCCTGCCTCCTCCCCTCGTCGGTCCCGCGCGCTGAGCGCCGGGGCGGCAGCGCGGTGGTGCGGGCGCTCTTCCCCCACGCGCCCCACGTCCGCGACCGCCGCCGCCGCGCCGAGGCGCCCCGCGGTCCGCCCCCGCTCCCTCCGCTCCCCTCCGCTCCCCTCCGCTGAGCGGAGCGCTGCAGACGGGTCGGACGTGGCGGCGTCGATCGTGGCGGGGAGGGGCGGGGCGGCGGGGGCGGGGCCGAGCCTCGCGGAGGCGCTCGACTCGCTGATGACGACGGAGACGCGGGACCGCCTCTACGGCATCGTCCTCGAGCGCATCCACAAGCGCCACGCCGCCTCCCCGCACCGCCCGCCCTCGCCCCGCAGCCGCCCCCGCCCCAGCCCCGGCCGCCGCCTCCCCCGCCCCGCACGGGGCGGCGCAGCGCGGGCGGCGGGCGTCGAGCGCGGGGCGGGAGCGCCGGTCGCCGCTGCCGGCGACGCTCTCCTCGGCGCTCTCGCACGCGCAGTCGGCGGCGCTGGCGCACGCGCAGGCGGCGGGGGCGGGGGCGGCGGACGGGTCGGGGCTGGGCCCGGCGGGCCCGGGGCAGCCGTTCAACATGGAGGTCGTGCGCCTCAACCTGCGCCGCGTCCTCGAGCAGCAGGCCGCCGCCGTCGAGCTCGACTAGCCGAGCTGCACGCCTCCCCGCCCCACCCCTCCCTCCCGATCCCCGCACCCCCGCCCCGCTTCTCGATCCTCCATCAGTAGGATTCAAGAACGGCTGCGCTGCTAGCCTGTTCGACTGCTTATCTTCCAGTACTCCATCTTAGCTTCATTGAATTCCAAGCTTATCTCGTATATCTAAAGTAGTTAAACTGAATAGCTATGAAAAGCATCCTCAGAAACGGAAAGCACAAACATGAAAGAAAATCACAAAGAATAAATGGGATCATCGTGGCATGATCACAAAGAGCTTCAAAAGAGGCGCGGAGCATCGATGATA